>BMAO01020778.1:0-116251 GCA_019973975.1 Trichonephila clavata | reverse complement strand
ATGGAGTCCTTGGATTTGGATGCAGAATGTTAGAAAATTACGAATACTCGGTGTTGGGTTGGGGCTTATTTAATCGGATTATAAAGTTTAGTTAAGAAGTTCTAATTATATAAATAGCTTTTCAGAGTTAACGAGATTTTGCGCGCGCCAGACTTTAATATTCATTAAGTTGGGGGAATCGATTTATGATATTGGAATTCTAATTAAGTCTGGGAAAGAGTATATATAAGGATAAGTTTTAATATTTCACGCCAGCAAAAGTCAATGCTTTTAAGAGTTGCTCTGTAAGTTTTAAGTTGTGGAAATTATGTATTATTTTGTATTTATAAATCTGATTTGTGTGTTTTGTTAATTACGCTAAGCTAGTTGCATATCCTTAGTTTTTAAAATATTTTAATATATGTTTAATATTCTTTTTAAGGAATTGTCACCATTTGTTCAGTGGCCAAGGCAGCCAAGTGGTCAGGGTATGGGATCATGGCCAGCGTGTCATGAGTTAGAGCCGTGATAAGGGAGCGATGCACGTTAAATCTGTCGAGAGCTCAAACACACTCCCGTTGGTGTGGTGTGGTAGTTACGAGAGAGGGGTGCCATCTCAGGTGTTTTCTTTGTTACTTGATCATGGTTCAAAATTACGAGGTCCGTCGCCAAAAGCCCTCGTGTAACTGAACAGTGCGACGTTCATATTCAATCAATCCCCATCTGTTTAATGGCCACCAGGACCTAGTGGTCATAGTCACGAACACATTGTCCCATGTATCATGGTCGCCACGATAGACAAGTGATCAAGGTATCGAACTTGTGGCTGGCGTGTCATGAGTTCGAGCCCAGTACCACTGAAGACCCGTCGTGTAGAGGGAGATGCACGTTAAATATGTAGAGGCTCAATGTCCTCCAATTGGTATGGTGTGGAGGTTAGGAGAGGGGGTGCCAGCTCAGGTGTCATCCACGTTACTTGACCATGGCTCAAAATTACGAGGTCCGTTGCCAAAAGCCCTCGTGTAACTAAACAGTGCAACGTTAATATTCACACACACTCTCTCTCTCTCTCCCGCGTATCATGAGTTCGAGAGTGGTACTGCTGAAGACCCGCAAACTGGAGTGGCTGATACACGTTAAATCTGTCGGGGTTCAAACTCCCTCACATTGGTGCGGCGTGGAAGTTAGAAGAGGGTGTTGCCAGCTCAAGTGTCGTCTTCGTCACTTGACCGAGCCTCTTATTATGAGTTCCTTGACGAATAATTCTCGTATTTCTTTATAATGTGAGCAAGTGTGTGAGTGCTATATTTACGTTGCACTATACAGATACACGGGGGCTATTGGTGACGAACCTCGTAATTTCGGACAATGGTCAAGTGACGAGGACGATACATGAGTTGGAAATTCCCTCTCCTAACTTCCATACCACACCAAAGGGAAGACGTTTGAGCCTTGGCATATTTAACGTGCAACGGCCACCTCTGCACGGTGGGTCTTCAGCTGTACTGGCTCGAGCTCATGACACGCCAGCCGTGAGTCCGTTACCTTGACCACTAGACCACAGTCGCCACGCCATAAGATGACGTTAATAAACGCTTACTATCTCTCTTACCAATGGTCATGGCCATGGTAGCGAAATCGTGGCCGGCAATGTTGAGTTGTGAGTTTGTGTCCTAGAACCAGTGGCGTAATGTACACCCCCGCCACCCCCGCTTTGGGGGAGGGCCCGAAGCTTGTCTGACAGTAAGTACGTATTTGGCTTGGGATACAAATCCTAAATTGGCAGGTGGGGCCTAATATTCTCCGACTAGCCACTGCCTAGAGCCACTGAATACCTGCCCCTTAGAGAGAATGATACGCGTAAAAACTGCCGAGGCTCAGAATCCTTCTGTTGGTGTGTTGTGGACGTTTCATGAGTGGTATACCAGCTCAGGTGTTGTCGTCATCACTTGTGATCGAGGCTTAAAATTACAAAGTTTGTCCCCAATAATCCAATAGTTTTGTACAAGTCTCAAAGGTCAGGTATGAAAATAAAGAACCCCTTATGTTATTTGATTTGATATTTTGAAAGTACTAAATTTATAAATATCGAAATCTAATTTCCAATCAAACTTTACTTTTTTTGAGTAAAAGAAATTAATTTTTTTAGAAACAATTTAAATTTTATAAAATACCAGCTAGTTTTTCGCACGGGTGAACTGAAAAATTAAACAATACAAATTGAAGGATAAAGAAGTTTTTAATGAGTTAATTTTACGGGAATCGTAACTCTCTTGTGGGTCGATTTTTGAATACACTTTCCTAAGCTGATCTTGGGGAATATTACACCACTCATCAAGCAATGCCCTCCGAAGTTCCGGTAGACAGGTGGGAGGGGGTTGACGGGCTGCAGTTCGTGGGCCAAGCATATCCCACACATGCTCTATTGGATTCAAGTGCGGTGAGTATGCTGGCCGATCCATACGGGTGATATCCTCGGATTGAAGGCAATCGTCTACAATGTTTGCACGGTGAGGACGGGCGTTGTCATCCATAAACAGAAATTCAGCACCCATGGCGCCCGAAACAACCGTACATGTTGTTCCAGAATGACATCCCGATAGATGTGGACTGTCATCATTACACTCTGAACATGCAGGTCAGTTCTGGAACCAAGAATAATTCCTCCCCAAACGAGCCATCTTGCACCACCGTAACGGTGTCGTTCAGTGGTGTTCTCTTGGTGGTAACGGGTACCTGGCGCTCTCTATATGAAATTCCGGCGAGAATCAGACTCGTCGAAAAACATCACAGAAGACCACTGTTGCGGTGTCCACAATGCATGCTCTCTACTCCAAGTTAATCGCAGGCGACAGTGAGTTGCGGTGATGGGAACACATGTGACAGGCCTTCGAGCATATAGACCAATGTGCCCTAAGCGTCTGTACACGGTCTGCCTTGAAACTGTCGTACCTCTAACTGAAGAGAGCTGACGAGATTGGTTTGATGCTGTGCGCCGTCTGTTTCTTTTGGCAGTAACTGCCAAATACCGGTCCTCATTCGGCGTTGTAACTCGGGGGCGACCTGGGCTGTAACATCTACTCACATTACCATCATCTTGGAATCGTTGCCAAAGCCTGGAGACGACACTCTGGGTGATTCCAAGTTCCTCGGATACTTTCAGCTGGGTACGTCCACATTCCAGCTGGGTACGTCCACATTCCAGTCGTCCGACAATTCTACCACGTAAAAAATCATCCAAATGCTTTCTTTGTGCCATAACTATGTGGTTATTGCACTGAAAGGCTTTTAAAGCGCTTGTGAACAATTTTACTTCTTTGCCACCATTCCTTATATACCCCTCTCTTACACTCTCGTCATTGTGACGTACTATACGCGCCATCTGGTGGTTTCCTGTAATTTGAATATTCTTCTTCAAGATGTGTGTGATAATTCTACAGGTGAAATTTTTATTTTAGAGTTCAATTTCTGTGTGATTCTGAATTATCCTTAATTTATGGACATGAGTGTATTTATTTTATGTTAAAATTGTAATATTCGCAAGCAACGCTGTTCCTTACATTATAATAACGATCCAATGGAAATATAGCGAAATGGTGGCGGTAGAGCCAAGTTGGCATAATTTGTGGCGACCACGTTGGCAACTTGGCAATGGATTGAATGGAGTAGAAGTTGCTTTTCTGTGGCGCCACCTGGTGGACAGCTGCAACAACGGGGATAACCCAAAAACCTTCTCCACAAAAAATACATATACAGGCCAATTTTTATAGTGATCGGTTGAACGGTGTTGGAGTGAAGCGATTTCATATATAGAAACATCCATTTTTATATATATAGAGATTGTAAATAATAATTTGATAAAATAATTTAATAGCATCCAAGTCATATCTAATATATTTGCGATATACAATGTTTTCAGTAAAAGTGAAGCAAATATTTTTTTTATGAAAAAAAATAATCTTGAAAGATAAATATACAAAGTTTTTTCTTTTTAAAGCAGTTTTTCATCTTGGTTGATAAGATGCTATTAGGGATAAGTTTGTTGCTGCGGTGAAAAATCTCTAAACACGATAAGATTAGATTAGAGAGTGTTGAAGTATAAAAAGTATATTTTGAGATAGTAAAATATTGAAAAACAAATAAGCAATCATTAATATAAATTATGAAATCAGTTAGCCTGCATTTGCTAAATGATTTATACATAAGGTAATACATAATATATTAAATTGTAAGCCGCCATAAGGGAGCTATTATTTTAGTCATTTTGTAAAAGTGTTACCTGACCAAGCCTTTATCATAATCATTGTAAGATATGGAAAAATAAAAAACTCTTTGAGTTTGCCAATAGACGATGTGCGTCACCAGAACCAGCGAAGTCTTCTATAGGACGTGGTCAATGATAGCATGCGCACTGCTTGCATGGCGCCGTCCCTTGTGGATGGATTGCATCAATCGGCTCGGCTGTACGGCTACAGTATTTCGTGTTGGCTTCACTATTTCGTAAAATTGGAAATAGACTGCTTTCAATATTTGCATAATGATAAATGTTATATATCTGGCAACATATATATGTTTTGATTAGAATTCGGTAAAATGATGAAAAAAACTTCGTTATAAAACATTATAAGAAGTTTAAAAGGCTTTTAAGGCGGCTATTATAAATTTTGTGGCTTTCGTATTGACTGTTCATAATTATCTTCACAATTATATAGGTTTAATATTTATGTAATATTGTTTCTAGTAAAAACTGTTTTGTAAAATTTTACATGGAACAATATTTAAATTTGAAATTCATTAGTGGTAAAAGAGCAATCGTAAGTAGCTTTTTTCCTCTTATTCTAATACGTAATATATAATATAATTATGTAGTCTTGCTATTTTTCTAAAAACCACAATTGACAACAGCTGTCGAAGTAGTATGTTGCATTGAATTCTAAGTTCGACAGAAAAATTTATGATCGTGGTAGCCTAGTGAACAAGGTATCCGGTCGTGACTGGCTTGTCATGAGTTCGAGCCAAGTACCACTAAAAACCTGCCTTGTAGGGGAGCGATGCATATTAAATCTGTTGAGAGCTCAAACGCCCTCCCGTTAGGGTGCCATCTTAGCAGTCGTCCTCGTCACTTGACCAAGGTTCAAAATTACGAGGTCCGTCGCCAAAAGCCCTTGTGTATAGCTGAACAGGGCGACAATAATATTCAGTCACTCATTTGGCATAAAAGTTTCTCATTAAACGATAGATTAGTAAAAATTATTGTTATAAATATAGCTTTGCGGTATCCACCTACTAAATGCTCTGACTTTGAACATTGATTCCATATCAATCAAAAGGGGCAATCAAAATTCGTACTCCACGTTTTTACAGCGAATTAATTCTCAGGCAAAACTTTTGATGTTGCAAGATTCCTCCCAACATAACAGATAAGTCAAGAATTATAATCTGACCTTTAAAGCTGCACTCATCAAAAGAGACGATTTCAATAGAGGAAAAAAGGGAAGCTCGAAATTTTTTCTGTCAAGAACTTTCAATTCGAAAAAAAAATCTATGCGATGATATTATTCAACATTATGAAATTAATCGTAAACATGAAAACCATATTCTTCCAGTAATTTTGAAACAAAACTACATTTTTTTTTACAATTGCTCAAATCAACAGCATAAGAACAAACTTATCTAAATTAAATAATTTATTTCAACTGTTCCATACACAAATTTAAAAGCACATTTGTTTTAGAGAAAATTAAAAATTCTGTTTTTTATTTGTATTTAAAGTTTTATTTTCCCCCTTATAATACTATTTAACCTATAAGTAATAAATATATATTTCCCCAGAACTTCTCACAAGCTTTCCCCTATTTAGACATTTCAGGGTTCTTTTTCGAGCATGCGTGTATATGACTGTGGTAAAAGCAGGTTTCTACACACACAGTCAGCCAATAAATATCAAATTTTCCTGAATTGAGAAAAAGTTTATACAAACCACATTCAAATATGTGCGTTTCAATGCTATTTGTCTACAATAGTCACTAAATTTTACGCACGTAATTTATACACTGTGCAAAAATAGATAATAGATTACTCAACTGATAGCTTTATCCTTGTAGACACTCTGATTTCGAAAAATCACTTCCTAAAAAAACCCACAAGAAATGTATTTCAAAAAGTAAATGAAATTAACGAATACTACTATCGAAAGGTCATTTATAAATGCATCAAAATCAATATTATGGTTCTAAGGTATATGATATTTTCTTTCTTTTTTTCAATTATCAAACAAGTCGAATCATTGTCTACGTTTTGAATGGAATGGGCGTTGTAATGTGGTCATCTGGTCTGTGAAACAGTCCTCAGTCCCATATCCTGGTTGACTTTGATGTTCGGTATGGCGAGGGTGGAGCTTTTCTTTCTGCTTAAAATTAATCATGGCTATTGGCCGAGACGATGGCATCCGGGAGACGTGGCAATGATTCTTCATCTAACTGCTGTAGAGATAAATTTTTTTTGGCATGGGTGAGAGCTTAGAGCTTGCTCTCTGATTGGTCGGTGGTAGCTTGGACATAGACTCCTATTGGCTGCCCTGGGGGCTGGGAATAGAGAAAGTGGGAGGTGCTTGTCCAGTGGGGTAAGTAAAATTTAATATGAGGAAGTTATAATAAGGAAAAATGGTAAATGAAATTACTGAGATGCAATAATAAAAATTATTGCGAGAATAAAAACAATTAAGGGGGGTTGTAAGAATCGAGAAGTATTCTTCTCGGTCTTTTGGTATTTATATTGGGATCGCGTATGGGATTAAGTTAAGCCTTTTTTCGTTATTTGTATCTGGGAGAGCATTAAAGAAGTTAATTGCAATTTTCTGAATATGAGATTTAAAGCTGCTGATTTTTAAGGCATTCCGTATGTCGTCATTACGTATATATCTTGTGGCTCAGACAATCATACGTATGTAAGAATTTAGTACAGTATCTAGAATTTTAATATTGGTTTTAGCAGCATATGCCATTTTGAATGGAATCTTTAGGTGCGAATTTTACATCGGTACGCTGCTCGTTTTTAGCATGATTTTGAAATCGAGCCAAATATATCTTTGGCGACTAATCTAATGTTATTGTATTGTAATGTATCGCTTCAACTTTGCAAAATTTTACAACTATTTGGCGGGAAAATCCATAGTATACCGATAGCAGATTGGTTCCTCTGAACCTTCTGTTGATCAGGTTCACTTTTGAACGAATCGTACTGTCACCTGCATGGTGCTCAAAGCTACGGCTAACGACAGGTATACAATCTAGACCTATGCCATGATGAATTTCGTGGGCCTTATTCTGACTACGTCAGACAGGTGGCATTAGCAACAACAACAACTTATGAACAAGAATGTTGTGGAGTAAAAGTCCTAGTTTAATACCTTGAATTTTCAACGCTAAAAAATTTGTCTAATATTTTGAAGGAAGAACCGAGTTTTTTCTCTCGATTGGCCAGTGTACTAAATCCTAAGCACATGCAAAAAATGCCAACTGGGTCCTAAAATCCTAAAGAAAATGTGCCAAAGCAGGAGGTTCAACGAGAATGCAACCCTTTTTTGGTTCTGTTGGTTTTCTTTCGTATTTTAAAAACAGTAAGATCAGGTTAATTTCATTAAAAGCATTTACAATATTGATTAGATTTATAAAATTCTACGGTACTCAGGGACGTCTTAAGACTCTTTGAGGCCTTGGGTCCAAAGAAGATATTGTGTGGTCTTGGGCCTCTATGCAAAAGTGGGCCCTGCCTGAGATCTTTAAAAGTAGACAGTATATAGCATACATTGTCAAATGTTCATTCAAACGATAATTTGAAACAAATAAATCTCTGCACGACTCACAATTTCAAAAGCCTAGGCACACACCGGCTCGACCTATAGCCACATTTCGACTGAGTGGAATGATTGTTTATGATATTAGGCCTAGACATGGACAACGGTCATCACATAATAATACAGTCTTGACGCTTTTGCCAGTTGACTTGCAGTTTGAATATCCCTGTATATCGGGGAATATGAACGGGGGTAATACTTGGGACCATTAAAATTATGCGGACCGTCCTCTTATTAAGACAGAATTGCGAGAACGAAATGAGTTTTCCACCCCCAGAGGGAGAGATCCAGGGCTCAGGTGGCCCGTGCCCTGACAGTACTTACGTATTATACCGTTGATCAATGTTGTTAAATTAAGACTCCACTAAACGCTGCGATATGCTGCCAATAGTGGAAAACCGGTCGCGAGCGTGTTCAAACACAATAATAACGACAACAGCATTTGGCGATATTTTTTTAACTGGCGGCGTCTTTTGTGATTTGGCACAATTAGTCAACACAAAATTTTACTTTGTGTTTCTTTCAACTAATTTTGGGGATAAACCAATGTATATTTAGAATTTAACATATTTTAAGAGTCTAGCTATAGATAATTTGATTACATTTGCATGATTATGCAAATAATGACACTTAAAAATCAAATTAATGCATTTAAATGATGCATTTCTTACAAAAATGCCTCGGGCACATTATTTTTGATTTAAAAATATTTTTAAAAAAATCAAAAATCAAAAAATTTCTCTTCTAAATGGTATTCTTCGTCTTTTGTGTCTAGAATATAAACTACTTTACATAAATGTTTTTGTAATGTGATTTCTTTTAAATTACCTCTGTCGCTTTTCAATGCTTCATTTTGTTCTTATTCCGTACCGTGGTATATAATTCTTTCATAATCATTAGAGACATCATTATAACTATATTATCTATTACAGCGATATAATTTCACAAGATAATCAGAAACAGTTTACGCTTCGAAGATACGAGACACCACTGTCGTAACAGCACTAACAAATAATAACTATAATTGGCGGTAGAAAATTGTTCTTAACCCATTCCAAATTGTTTAACATTCCCATTCAATTTTTTACAACTATTTAAATACTAGACTAATACCCTCAATAATTACGCAGATTTAGACATTCAAATGAATAGGAATATTAGAGAATAAGCGCAAGAAAAACAACATATCTGGGTGATTAATTAGATTTGCGTGTAGTGTATAGCTACGACGACAGGGAAATCTTTCAACTGTAAGTTTAAAAAAGAATGAAAGAAAATACGTGAAAGTTTTTTGTTGTTTGATAGTTAAAGAATACGTGTGTTTCTCTCCTTCGTGATCTGGGTAACGTAAGATCGGTTGTTTTAACTCAAGGTTGAATTTATTGATTTGTAATTGTGAATCAGGATGGATGAAAAGGAACAATTGTGATTGTTGTTTAATTTCGTAAAATGTCCCTTGTTACAGTGATAGAGTATGTTTTTGTAGACGGTTTAGAATTATTTTTTAATTTGTGCAAGGAAATGAATGTTTTATATTTTCTTACTCTGTTTTGTGTCATTATATACGAATCCGTTTTAAATTGAAAGAGAAACGTAAAAGACGCGTAATACACACTTTTTCAATTGATCTTGTTATAGATAATGGTTATTATAGAAATAATGTATAAACCACTTTTCAGACTTCAAAAAGTAGTTCATTTTGTTTAAACTCTTGGCATTGTAAACATATTTAATTTAATTTTGTATATATTTTAATTACACTCTCTTAGAGTGTACATATTTGTAATAATTTAATACATATACTTAAAATTCTTATCTTATATGGTTTTATCAAAATCATAATTACGAATGTCCTATTTCGAAAAGAGTTTCATTTCAATGAAGACTAAATGATTAAAACCCATATTTTGACAGATTTATTTATTATTCCTCTATAAAAAAAATTAGACTTTGAATGTTTTGACATATTTATTGACGATTCCTTTTAAAGGAATATTTTAATAGAGCTTGCACGTACTTTTTATTGTATGGTTGAAATTTTTACAGTAGAACGTCGTTTATCCAAACGTTTATTATCCGAAGCGTCAAATATCCGGACCAAAGTCCGGATACGTTTATGAACAGTGCAATGCTCAAAAGTTGTTTCACGTGAGGCCAAAAGTGACGGAAAACCCCAAGGTGAGGAAAATTTCGGGAATTTCAGTTGTGTGATTTGGTAAACGTCTGCGCGGAATATTAGGTCAGCTTGTTTCCAAGTGATGGGGTGTATACGTGCTCTTTTGTTGAGTTTCCTTGATGTAGAAACCTGGATGGCATACGATGCAGAAGACTGTGGATTTCAAATGCAAAATGATAACCAGATTGTGATTTCCGTGCAAGAAGAATCCGACCCTGTCGACGATGAAACGGATGAAGACGAGGACAACAACAACGAAAGTAGCCAGGGTCCCTCAGATGCTGACGCGTTTCTGCTTTCGAGAATGTTATGGAGTGGTGTGAACAACAATCAGAGTCCTGTCCTACTCAACTACTGCTGTTCAAGAGAATCAGTAACCTTGCAGTGAAAAAACAGCGTACAATGTTGCAGCGAAAAATAAGTGATTATTTTCCACAATCAAGGTAAAATTGTGACTTTTTACACCTATTTTGCTTTTACTTCAAGCACGTTCCCGCATGTGATGATTTTCAACATTCGTATAGTGTCCGGTTTCATATACTGCATGGATCGCATTCGGTTTTCGGTTATCCGAACAATCGCGTATCCGAACGTTGTCCGTTCCCAATTGATTCGGAAAAACGACGTTCTGCTGTAAGTAATTTCTAAAAGTAATTTATATTTGCCTTCACTTTAACGCGTGACTGTTCTTTCTTAACATATGTTTCCCGATTTAAATGTAGGGGAAAAAAGGATAACTCTCTCTTTTGAATTTTAACGTTTGAGCAGAGAATATGCTGAACTCTCTGTTCTAATTTTAAAATTACTGTAATAAAAGATGATTTTGTTAATATATAGAGCTTTCAACTTCCACGACTTCGGCAGTAAAATGAATACCTCTTCATATTATAAACATATATATTACGTTTCATAAATTTTACCGTAATTTTTTGAACAAAGAATATTTCAATAGAACTCATTAAGAATTCTTAAATTCTGAAACATATTAATACACTCAGTCTTGTGATATTGCAAGTGTAAGAAATCCAGATATAATTTCAAGTTTAATAATTAATAATGATATTCAAGTATAAATATTCTACAAAAATAAATAAATTCCCTATAGTACAGATATTTTTAAGAGAAGAACATTTTCCTTATTTATATGCGTAGTTATTGTTAAATATTTATTTTTTTAAACGCAGTTTCTGTAAAAAGATAATGTTGGCAACAGTCAGACGCGTGAACAGATTGGCTGGAAGCAAATCACTGCATTTATCAATTGACTCATAATAATTATACTTAACTTCTTAAAATTACTTTGATTCATTTTTTTCATATACACAAGTTATATCTGGTAACGTTCTCTTATTAATAATTCTAATAAATATCTTCTTTTTTTACGCAACCGCGTGGAATCCTTCCTCTCAGGATTTATAGATGTATTTTGATTTTGTATCCCATAGAAAAAAAACTATTCTGATCTCGTAATACTATGATAGGCCTACTAAAATCTAATTAGATATTAATAAGCATAACATAGTCAATGTTTTGTGTTTGTATATTTGTAATTTGGCATGAATTAAAATATAAAATACTGTTTATATCTAAACTAGCTTCATGGCCCGGCGTTGCACGGGCTTTTTCAAGTGTGTAGTTTTTTGCCTATGAAATGTTCCCTTCCTCTTTTAGTGTCAGCACTTCATGGTGTTTGTGTGAGTGATTTCTATATCAATGTCATTAAAATTCTTTTTTTTTTTTAAAGTTTCTTTCACTTCTTTGCCCCGTTGGATGGGTCTTTATCCTCTCCTCTTAGCCCGATTTTGCATAGGCTTTTTCCATGGGTATCACTTTATCCCTATTTAAATTTTCCCTTTTTTTTCTTTCTTTCTTGTATGCCAGCACTTCTGGTTGTGTATGCGCGATGTGAGTGATTTCCATATTTATGTCATTTAAATTCCCTTTTCAGAAATTTCTTCCACTTTTTTTTTGTCAGACAGGTTTATTTCCCTCGTTCCAAGAATAAAACTCTTTTTTTTCAGGGATAAAATCTTTTTTTTTTCTTCCTAATTTTTATTTTCTATTAAGGTATACCATGTACCAATCCACTTGTGAAAAATAGTTGTAACTTACTTTTTTTTGGAATTTAAATCCAAGAAAATCTATAGAAATTTGTAAAAAATGTAAAACATTGTAGAAATTGGGATTTTAATTCCATATCACATGTTAAAGGCATTTATTTTTTAAACCAAGTTAATTAATACAGTTAATACAGCAACGTCATGAAATTCCAGTTTGGCTGAAAACCGATTTTTGACGTCAACTTTTGTCATTTTTGTAACAATAACGGTTACAACAATGCAGACAAATCAAAGTTGACGCCAAAAACCAATTTTAAACGTTTTTAATTAATATATTTTTAACTAAATGCAACATCTCACAGAATTGCAAATCTAAACCACATTTTGGAATCCACTTGAATACATACAAAAAATTTCATCAAAATCGGTCCAGCCGTTTAGGAGGAGTTTAGTCACATAGACACACACAGATTTATATATAAAAAGATTTGGGAAAAAAGCGACTCACTCACTCACTGTTCACGAGATCTCCGGAACTATTATCAGACCTATAGACTTGAAATTTGACACGCATGTTATTTTTGTTCAGTAGAGGTCCACTGCTATCAGGTTTTACTGAAATTGATTTCATCTCTAAGGAGTTTACCAAGGGGATAAGAGATAAATAAGTAATATAAAAAAATTTTTAAATCAATTCCCCCTTAGATCAACAAAGAAAAAATTTATTTTAGTTACATTTTATTAAATAGTTAAAATACATAATATAAATATATATATACATATGACAGAATCACAGAAGTAAGTGACAATTAATTTTATTAATTATCATTAAAGTATCGTACTGTCATCCAAAACAATCCTGTATATAAAATTTCAGTTCAACTAAATGCTTTGAAGCGTGAGAGAAAAAAATCTTTTAAAGTTTTGACCCAAGTCGCTAAAAATGAAGCCAACGTGGCTGTATCACTAATTCCTTAAAAAATTTAAGTCAATACTTTTCATTAATTATAATCAAATTATCGTATTGTTACCCAAAACAATAGTGTATAGAAAATTTTAGCTCAAATGAGCGCTTTAAAATGTGAGAAAAAACTTTTTCAAGTTTTCATGCAAATCGCCAAAAATAATGCCAACGTGGCTGTATTTGTAATTCTTTGAATAATTAGTTTTGATCACTTAATTTTTATTAATTATAATTAAATTACTGTATTGTATTCGTGTATATAAAATTTCAGCTCAATTGAGTGCTTTAAAATGCATTTTATTAACGATTGAAAATTTGAACAAGATAAATATATATATATATATATATATAGAGAGAGAGAGAGAGAGAGAGAGAACTGATAGTAGGAATTGATTAACTTAATCTATTAGACTTACAGACTTGTAATTTGACAAGCTTGTTCCTTTGTTGAGTAGATAACCACTAGAGACGAGTTTTGCGGAATTCGAACTCCCAAGAGAAGGATGTTACAGGACCTAAAATATTGAAAAAAACCTCCGTGGAGTTGAAGTCCTGTCCTTTTATTTAAACGAAGAGACGAGTGCCGTAAGAATATTTTTGAATGCAATTAAAAGCTAAATGCTATATTTAGACATCAATAACTTAAAAACGATAATCTGCAAACATCACAATGAAATTAACTGCAAAGCGGGCGGATAACGACTAGTGAAAATATAAGCTTCTTGAGAGCTTTCATAACGGACGAAGAAAACAAAACCACACTTTCTTTCCTGAATCTCGAAGAATGCTCTATAAATCAGGAGACAGAAAAAATTTCTCTTCTAACTTTGAATAAGAATTTGTAGAATTCCTTAAATTAGCAAAAAATTTTATTAATTGTTGATTGCTTATTGCAGTTAGATGCACCTCATGGGCTATGATGTACACGGAACAAATACATTTGCGCAATTTTGTCTCAATGATAATACATACCATACAGAAGTGCTTCTCAAACTTTCGATATTTGCGATCCAATAATCAATCTCAATTTTCAACGCCCCCCCCCCAATACAAAGAACGCAATGCATTCAATTCGATAATACTATACTTTGACGCTATAGCTACAATATAACTTTTACCTTCTAAGTGACATCGGCGAATTTTTATACGTCCCGCTCAACCAGTGCGCTAAATGCCCCGGACATATATATACGTCTTTCCGAAGTACGATCTTTTTTTTGGGCACTGCTATCCATCAAATTATTCCTAAGGCTTAGAAATGCAATAAAAGGACCTTGACAGTGTTTGCGAAGGACTTACTTTTTTATATCAGAGGATTTCTTTACTCCTATTCTTCCCACCCCACCCCCAATACACGGAATCCCCCTACATGGAAAACGGTGGCATTGGGTAACGAATCACGTAACTATTAATCGGCAGTTAAAGGGGTTAATTATAAACTTTACAAATTAACAAGATAAGTGTTAATTTTTCTATATAATTTAGTATGGGGTAATTATAAATTTTTCTTAACTTAGTATTGTTAAATTAACTCTAAAGTACATTGTGCTGTAATGATACATTTATAAGAGTATTACATCAGAGTAAATTATAATTTTATTTTTTATTTTGAAGGATGTATTTAATTTACTTTCAGAAGATTAACAATTATTTAAAAATAATCTTTTGTTTTCGACTTTTCTATATGCTCACGCCCCTTTCGTAGAGTTTTCACGCCCCACAGTTTAAGAAACGCTGCCATATAGTAGCTTTCGTCAGAACAAAACACAACTGAGTCTTGCAAACCATAACACATCTTTCGACCTAATATCCTTCTATTTATCTGCTGCTTTGAAAACCCATAAATATCTTTTTTTTAAGTAGTGACAAAAGAATTTGATCTTTTAACCTGGAGCTTGTTAAATAAATACAAATGTAAAAATAAAAATTTAAGGAAAAACCAAACCAAAATAAAATCTGATCCCACAATCCGGCATGCCGAATCATTGTTGACAGTTCCACCGGCTGTGCCCCTTAATAACCATAAAAACTAAATGCCTCTTCCTAACAAATTGCCACTAATACCCAATCCTCAGAGTCAGCATTCCACCATTTCGTGTTATATATCACTGAACGGTATTGTTGCTTCGTGCCTCGGTGATGGCCCTTCCCCTTCGTGACTCTTAACCGTAATCGGTCATTCAAACGTGCTAAAGATGAGGCCTATTTCTGGGGACATCGGCAGAAATGGGAATGCATACACAAGATCCGGCGGTACAAATGATGCAATGAATAGAAGAAAGGTTGTAATTATTGCCAATTTTTGAAGGCCGTGATATTGGACAGTTACATTTTCCGTCATGTCCAGAGTCCACGTTGTTGCGAAGAAGGTTGGTTCGGGCTGTACATTTGAGAAGCGTATGATGTCTATTTAGTACCGCTTATCTCAGTGAAATCGGAAAGGGCGCTTTCTTAATACTTGGTAAAGTAGTACATTAAACTTAATTGAGTTCTAATTGTGTCTTTACCAATCTTCTTCAAGTTTAATTCCTTTGAGTTATGAAGCATAGTGGCAACAGTTCTCAGGCATTGTTTCAACCTGTATTTGGCTACGGAACATTGTTGGTGCTGATTTTGTATTATATTTGTAGAAAGGCTTGTAAGGGACTTAACTCTGTGCCTTACAGATGAATGTAATTTTATAACGAATCTTCTTTTAAACTGTTGATTTAAAATAAAGTTTCTTGAGATTTTTGAAAATAAATTTTCAAATAAAATTACGACATAATTCAAACATAAATCAACATGCTTAACGAATGGACCAATGGGCTAACTTTATGACGGTCACATGATAAAGACAATCACGTCTTTTCCATTGAATTCAAAACAGACATTAGAATCGTACTTGTTCTGCTTGTAAATTTAGATAATATTTCAAATTTTATAATGAGGTGAAGATGTCCAAGTATTTTATGAATCCTCAAAGTATTTTTCAAAATAAATGGGTTACTATCGGTGACAAATATGTCCATTTTAAAAGAAAGATTCTACACAAAAGAAAATGTGGCAACAAAGAAGAGCTTGAACGGATTGGATGGAAACACATAACTGCATTTATTTTGCGTTGCTGATGTCACATGAAATGATTAGTAAAAAATACGTTAGTCCTGATGATCCTGATCAGGACAATGGAGCACAATTATTAAATTATTGTATTGCCATCGGCCCTTGACAAGTGTGCAAAATTTCCAATTAATCTGACCTTTTAAAGTAGGTAAAAATATCAAATATTCCGCTATATACAGATGAAGTTAATAAAAGCGTGTTAAAAAAATGGCATCACTGGGTAGAAACTAAGAATAATTGTTACGTTCACGGTACACAAATTTCTATTCTGCTTAGATATCTCTTTCACGCTGTATCTTTACCTCTGGCATTTCTATACAGATTCCTCTCGTATAACACGGTACTTGCTTATCACAGATTTGATTTTGCTCGGTTTTGATATAACATGACTGTAAAAAATTGAAGAACTTTGTAAGGAAGAATAGCTTTAAGGTATCCGACTAACCAAAAATTGTGAATTTTGCCAAAAATTGCCAATTTTTTTTATGATTTTATTTTTTAGACCATCTTATTAGCTTCATAAAAATACCAACTTTAATACTTTACGTTCACCAGAACGAAAAGTACAGGTGTTTTAGTAAAAGAAAAAGGCATTACTTTAAGCAAGATGTCATACTTTAAAATCCGTTTGACTCGAAATTTGTTTTGAAAATGCTCATATGGGGACCGCCATTGCTGAAAAAGTTTTGAAAATAACTGAATTGTTTTTGTGTATGTTCTGTATAATAATACAAGTGTTTTAACCTTCAGATGTATCAATTACTGTTTTATTACAAAATTGGCAGTCCCTTATATGAATAAAATCACGGACTTTTTAAGCAATTTCATATAATAACTATGATAAAGTGCTCTAGTTTTTGTAAAAATTAAAATATCTCTTATAGTAAAGGCCATTTCAAAAATGAATAACATAGCAACACATCAAAATTGAAAAATAGAAAATGTGTTCGTAAACTTTTGATACAAAATTGGCCACGTTTGTTATTTTTTGTAAATTTTTATCCGTTTTTTCCCATTTTAGTAATAATAATTACTTTTTAGCTTCTTAACTTTAGCATATTTTTTTAAAAAATGTACTAAACAAATATAAAAACAGCAAAAAATAAATAAATAAAAATCCCCATATATCCTTTTTTTAAAATAAAAGTTTTCGCAAGTAAGGGCCCTTAACTAAAAAAATTGGAAAAAAATTTTTTGTTGAAAAAGATTTTTTTGTAGTACTTAGCGGAAAATTTAAAATAGAACTAAAATTTCCTTTGCTTCTTATAGAGAAATTACGAAAGAATTGCAAGATCGAAACAGACAGGTATTTGCAATCAAATTAGATAACTTTGGTTATGGCGGAGAAATCAGTAGTGAAATAGGAGTTTCAACTAACTTTTGTTGGTGGGGGAGTGGACAAGCTGTAATTTCCGATGAGAGTGATGATGAAAATTAATTTTTTGAACCAAATAAGCTGTTTCTATTTTTTTTATAATTATTATTTTTGAATATATTTCTTGTGGTAATTTATTTTTTGAATTTCATATTTTTGTTTTTGATTAAAAACTTGAAGCTAACTTACTTTTCTATTTGTATATTGCATTGGAGCGAAATTTCGGCTATCATAAAATTTTACACCTTAAAACTTGATTTCAATATAATATGGTACGCACTGCCTTGATTCAATGCTTCTCAAACTTTCAATTTTCGTGATCCAATATTCAATCATAATTTTCATCGCACTCCCCTCCATACAATAACAATGTATTGAATTCAACAATACTATTATTGAACGCTAAAGCTACAATAGGACTTTAACTTCTTAAGTGACACCGGCGTATATAAACGTCTCACTCAGAAGAAATATAAATTTTTTGGACGTATCCGAAGTACGATCTTTTCTGTGCAATACTGTCTCTGAAAATTTTTTCCGAAGACTTTGGAATGCAATAAAAGGACCTGTGTGAGTTTGCGAAGGAGTTACTTACTTCAGAGGATTTGCTCCCCCCCCCCCCCGTCCAAAGAAAAACATCACATTCACGCGTCTACGTCGAAAATGGTGTTATTGAGGATCGAATCGCGCAACTTTTAATCGGCAGTTAAGGGATTAATTATAAATTGTACAAATTATCAAGATAAAATCTCATGAGGTCACTGGTAATTAGCAAACTTGTTCATAACTTAGTTATGTTAAATTAATTATAAAATGCATTGCACAATACTGATACATTTATAAGTGTAAGATACATATATAAGTGTAAATATGTATTTTTATTTTTTTGGTATATAAGAATGTAGTTGGTTTGCTTACTTTCAGTAAATTAATACCTTTTAAATCTGCTCGCACCCCCCTCGTAGAGTTATTCGCCCCCTATGGGGGCCCATCCCTCAGTTTGAGAAACGCTGATTTACATTAGTTCCGTTTAACACTATTTTGATACAGCATGGTACATATTGCCCTGATTTATATCTAGAGATTGCATACCGGTATTTTGAGTCATTTATACATTTCTGTAATACCGGTATTCATAAGTTTAAATACTGTTTTTTCGGATTTACTAGAAGTTTTTTAAAATTGTTTCCACTATATGTTAAAGGATCGTCAACGTAGGAAAATAGTATGCCTTTTAATTTTATGTCTCGCTAACTGGTGAAATTAATTAGACTGTGAATATAAAGTTGCATCGTACAATCAAGAGGTGATAAAGTATGTGAATCATCCAAGGAGGTGGGTCGAAACTATCCTATTACAGCTTAGAGGGATACTGCACACACGTAGGATTCGTAGTGTAAGATTCGTATCTGTGAAAACAAGGTTGCAGTTGTGAATAAAGTGCGTAATGTTTCGATATTTTTCACTGGTGGGTTTTTTATTCACATTGCATTTGCATATCAATCATACTCTAGGGTTTAGTTTATTTTTTAGATTCATTATATCAACTCATAAAAAAAAATAATAACCCACAATAATGAATAACTAATCGCACAGAAGAATGAAAAAGAAGAAAAGAGACTAACTATTTCAAATTTGATCAAATTTATAATAAACCACATTCAGAAGAATTCGGTACAGTTTTCAAAGATAATGATGACACTAATGTCGATAGTAAAAAGGAATGGTCTCTTGAATAAAAACTAGAATTGGCGGTAGCTGAAAAATTTCAACAAACCAAAATAAAATACAGAAATTAGGTATATCCAAAACCATCCGACGAGAAAACGATTTATTTGAAGATGAGTGATTTAGAGGTAAATACTTGAATATTTAAACTTTCTTGTGATTTGAATAAATAAGATGTTCCTCTACTTTTTTGTAATTGTTTATATTTAGCTATAATTTATAAGTTACAAATTATTTTTCGTGATACTTACACTGTCAAATAAAACAAAGAAACACACACATGTGTGTTTTCTTTCTTTTTCTGAAATTTCTATTACCGCTACCAAGATCTAAAAAATACCGAATACTGGTATTGAACTTTTGGTCCGATATTGCAATCCCTATTTATATCATGTATATGCATACTTAATTTAGTAAATAAATAAAATAATAATTTTAAAAAATTAATAAAAAAAGTCTCATATAACACCATTTTGATACAGCATGGTACGAGTTAACCATGTTATACGAGAATTTATGTACTTAATATTTTTTAGACTCGTCTGTTTGAAACTTCGCAAAATAAAAATTTTAAAATAATTAATCTTTTCATTAATTTGTTACAGTACGTTTGTTCAAATAAACGCACCCAAAATCTTGAAGTGTACTTTTCCACTTCTCCAGAATTATGCCATTATGTCAAGGTGAAAAGGATTAGTAGTACCTATTAATCAATTACTATAATTTTTCACTTTGGTGTCAGAACTATTGACACCTAATGAGCAAACCTATTTTAATTTTACCTTTGCAGAACGAAAGAATTGCAATTAATGTAGGCGTATAAATAGAAAGAAGTATATACAATGGTTATTTGTGCAATAATAATAAACAAGTTCGTGACTTTTTTCCGTTGACGCAATGATTTGGCGAGATAAAGATCCGAAGAGAGGTTTTAATTTTCGATTCCAGCCTTCACAGAACGAACGAAGCAGTGATTACCTGCAAATGCCAGGCAATGTTTGCTTTCGGAAAGTTATAATTTAGATTTCTTTCAAAGATTTCATCAGGCATCATTATTTATTGTCATTTCCTGATAGTTTATCTCGGTCTTGACAGCTATATGAAATTCAATTATTGTACGGCAAATTATTTCCTGTTTAAAATAAGTTTGGGTCAAAATATCCGATTTTGATAATTGTTTTGTTTCGTAGTCCAATAATCACGAGATGCAATTCTGTGTCACGATAATCTTCGAGATAAGGTTTTGTTGATATTTTATTAATGTAATATCTCGTTGACTGTTTAATTATGGTTTCATCTGAGAGGTAATAGTGGTTTTGTGGAGATACATCTATTTTTAATTCTATTCAGTTATGTAGTCTAACTTTTGTTTTATCATAGTGTGCATTTATTAGGGCTGTAATGTTTACAATCAATAAATAATAAAAGATAAATGTGTTTTCAAGATAGCTGATTATTAAAAAATTAATTTAATGATAATACAAGATAAGAAAACGAGATAAAATTTAATACTTTTGGAATCATAATCTGCAATCGATATGAAAATCTTATCATTTGAAAAATGTGGTGTTAATAATCAAATGGTCATGGTACCAAATGGTGTTGCTTCTGTCGAAACATAAATTCGACTTCTCTTGTCGTTAAATATCCACTGTGCAGGAGGGCTAATGTAAGGAAAATCTATCGGAGTTTGAAGTTCATATGTTGCTGTGGTGTGGAAGTTTGGTGAGTTATGCACTAACTCATTATATCGTCCTCTTCCCTTGACCGTAACGCCACATGTGGCCGCGGTAGCGAAGTGGTCAAGGTATTTGATCATGACTGGCGTGTAATGAATTCTGTCCAGTACCACTTAAGACCCGCCATGTAGGGGCACGATGCACGTTAAATTTGTTGAGAGGTCAAACGTCCTCCTGTTGGTGTGGTGTGGTAGTTAGGAGAGGGGGTGCCAGAGCTCAGAACTTGACCATTTTTCAAAATTACAAGGTCCGTCGCCAGAAGCCCTCGTGTAGCTGAACAGTGTGACGTTAATATTCATTCACTCACTCTGACGGTAAGGCCACAGTAGATAGTGGACAAGATAACGGACTCATGCCCAGTGTATCATGAGTTCGAACCTAGTGCCGCTGAAGACCAGCCGTATACGGAGGAGATTCACGTTAATTTGTCGAGGCTCAAACGTCCTCCCGTTGGTGTAGTGTGGAAATTAGGAGAGGGGGTGCAAGCTCAGGTTTCACCCTTGTCAGTTGTCCATGGTTCAAAATTACGAGATCTGTCGCCCCAAGTCCACGAGTAGCTGAATAGTGCGACGTTAATATTCACTCACTCACTTCATTTGACGGTGTTGATTCTTCGTGGCCGGTGGGTCATGGGTTCCAGTCTTTGTGAGACTGAAGACCCGCCGTGTAGAGGCAGCCGATGCACGTTTAATCTGTCGACGCTCTATATCGTCCCGTTGGTGTGGTGCGATAGTTAGGAGAGGGAGTGTCAGTTTAAGATACAGCTAATAGAATATCCAAGACTTATTTTCTGTTATATGTATCATTAACCTTCTTCCATATCATATTTTATAAAAACATATTTTTTTATAAAAAAAATGTCTGATCTAATTTTTAACTGAATTTTTTAGTTTATACTGAAAAATTTCAAAAATACTTCGTTTTTGTATATTAAAAGTTTTTTAATATTTAATTATTACTTTTTGTTCAACAATTACCACATCTTACATATCACAGGATTTAAAAATTAACTTACAAAAAAAAAAAAAAAAAAAAACCACCTACTTGGAAATTTTTATTATAATGTTTTCCTATTTAATTTTAAGTATTCTTATGAGTTTCTTGAATTTCAATTCTTGTTTATTGAACCTAAGTATAAACGAAGCATAGCACCTTATCCCACATAACACATTTGAAAAATTAATAAAAACAAGAATTATGTAAGTAATTATACTAATAACTGTTTATTAAACCACGAACATCTAAGTTTATTGATAAACGTCTTTAAATAAAATCAGATAAGCAAAATAATCAACCTCGCACAAATATTTTTCCTCAGTTATCACTTCCCGATTGAGGAAGACCGGAACTGTGTCCATCTCACAGGAAGTTAGTTCATTTCAGGAAGTTAAAAACATTTCTGGTATCCTGCCAAGTGACAAAGAGTCCCGTTGACGCTTTTATACTTATAATTAAATTTTTTGGACTATTAAGAACTATTATTTTATTGAAGTGGTTAAGTCAAGATTATTTTGAAGCAATTTTAAACTATCAGGCGTCAAGGCTTAACAATTAATTGTTTTAGCGTCAGGCAGTCGTTTATATTTTTATTTTTCTAACATTTCCGAGTTCAGTTAAATTCTTTTTAATCATACTGAAGTGATTAATTACTGTTTATATGATTCATGAGAGTCGAAAGTAGTTTCAAGGATTTCAACGCGTAAAATATTCAAGTAATTAACCATACTCAATTCTGCATACTGTTTCGTCAGGCGTTGAAGTAACTTTATGCATAAGAAGTGTGAAAAACGGCATTTTTTGCTATATTTTAATTAAGAACTTCGGGAACTAGTTTGATATCATGGGGATACGCACCAAGCAGCACTTGGCGCGATAAAGGAATCACGACAAGTAACGCCTATTGTCGTTGGAATGGAACCCAAGATGGCGTCCTAGTGGTAACAAATCGTCGGGAAAATATTTTTAAAGAACTTATTTGAAATATAGGAAAATCTATTTTAAATGAAGAATACAGGAACAGATTGAGAATAGCCAAGAGCAATCAAAAAAATGAATATCAATATAATATAATAAAAAGCTATATTTACTGATAGTAATATTATATGCAGTATAAATAATAATATTATACTATAATTTAATAGTAATTATATATAATGTTCATATAATATGTGTGATTTAATAATATTATTATATATAATAATATAATTTAATAACAATTATAGAAAGTAATAATAATCACATTGTAATATAATAAAAATTGTATACAAGAATACTCTCGTATAACATAATAATTATAAATAAATAAACATAAAAAATTAATTATTATAAATAAAGAATATTATATATGATTACTAGCTGACCCGACCCGGCGTTGCACGGGCTTTTACCTAGGGTGTAACTTAATCCCCATGTGTTAATTTCCTCCATTCTTTCTGACGCCAGCACTTTTGTGTGGGTGTGAAGCGTACGATGTGAGTGCCCATGAGTGCGTATCAATGGTTTTCTCGTTTAACATTTTCCCTTCTCTTCACAAAATCAGCACTTCCAATATAATTTTTCGAAATTACTTTTACTTCTTTGTTTCTTTCCTCTTCGCTTAGCCCGGCGTTGCACGGGCTTTTACCGAGTGAACTTAATCCCCATGGGAATTTCCTGTTTCCCTCAGGACGATAGCACTTATGTGTGTGTATGCGCGATGTGAGTGATTTCTTTAACTATGTCATTAAAACTCCCTTTTTCGAAATCTGTTCTTGCGTTGGTGTGATGTCATAATTAGGAGAGATGGGTGAAAGGGCTCAGGTGTCGTCCTCTTCACTTGACCATGGTTGAAAATTTCGAGGTCCGTCGCCAAGAACTCTCGAATAGGCGAACAGTTCGAATTTATAAATCACTCACTCACTTTTCAATTCTTTCGTTGCAATTTTTTAGTTCCGGAAACGAAAATGTAGCCTTTTTTTAAAAATAGATGTATGTTGAAAAAAGACAGAAAAGTAGAAATTTTTCAAATTACAAAATTTTACTACTATTTTAAATCTTGAAGTAAAATTGTGAGGATTTTTTGAAATGTTCGACACACGGGAAAAAAATTCATCCAGTTATCTTTATAAAAGAAGAAATTAATTATTATTTTGAGTGTTTTATTAGAGTTTGTTCAAAAAAGTGGTGAAATTGTCGAATCGGCCACTGGTCCGCCAAATTTTGAAAAACCGCTAATTTGGCGCGTTTTTGCGTGTTGTGTTTTGGAATAGCAACCCTATCACAACACGATCTGACCTCTTCCTCACTGATACAAAAGCCAAAAGGGTTACCAGAGTTGGCGCACTTATCGATTTGGCGAGAAAACTCTTGGCGGGATAAGAGGCCGATTCGGCAATTCAACCAAAAAAGTTTTTGGCTTTTTATTTTTTAAATCACTGATACTAAAAGTTTTAAAAATAATTTTTATTTGAACGCAACGATATTGATTCATTTCACAGTATGAAATTCAAAAAGAAAATAATACTATGTGATAAAAATATATTTAAGAATATTTCCTTATATTTTTTATGATATTTTTTTCTTTAAATCAATTTTTAAGAATAAAAAAAAAACTATCGGTTGTGATGCGTTATATGAATGAGCGTCCCGTGTTATGAGGGAATTCCCCTTTTTACTACGCAGCGAAAGACTCAAAACTACCTCAACCTTTCCCGTCTTCCAAACAGAAAGCTAACGCAAAGTGACCTTGATGCAATTCAGAAATAACGTCGAGAGTAACAAATGAGCATCCCTTACGGGAATCTGGCAACGTTTTTTCTGGATTCTTCACATTTCCTGCAATAAAAAAATTATGGCGTGATTAATTGAAATAAAAACCATCCTATGTTTTAAGTTGGACGAAATGACACACAGTATGCAAAATTATATTATGATCGGTTGAGTAGTTTCGGAGTCCATTGCGGATAAACACTGTGACACGTATATTTTATATATAAAGATTACATATAATACTAATTGTATTTTTATATTACATTACAAGTAAAATAATTACATAAATTATATTAAAATGAATAAATACGAATTAATAAGTGCTGATAACCAGCAATATTTTTAAAACTGCGAGTTCCTTAAATGAACTTCATCGAACTATGAACGCTTAAAAATGCATTATTTAAAAATAAAATAAAGTGGGAATGCGCAAAAATTAAAAGCACAACCCTCATATTTTTTTAAAAAATATCCTGGTACTCGCCAATGATATTAGAAATATCCATATTCGAAAATAGCACAAAATACAACAGAAAACTGAAGCAGATGACTTTAAGAACAAATGCAATTAAAAATGGTTAAATTTTTAAAGAAATCGAATTATAATCGTCTGAAATTAATAGGGTTACTAGTTTGAGAAAAAACCAAACGAATAAAAATTAATTCTAATATACGTTATCCCCATGTGTGTGGCAACCACATTGCTAGACGATAAAAATATCAAGGTAACCATATTGTAATGTTATCGCTCATCTTGCCAAACATAAATAACAACTTGGCGCGTAGCCTCATGATATCAAACCCACACCGAACCTCGTATGAAAGTTATGGTTGAAGGCTTAAGATGTGTTGGTGTAATGATTTTTAAATGGGGGGGGGGCAGTTTTAAGCAATGACATGCTTAATTATCATAAATTTAGTTAAAGGGATTTTGAAAAATGACAGTGATAAGAAGAAAATTGATTAAAATTTAAAATCAATGTCTGGATTAAAAAAAAACACCAAATTGCGTTACTTTATGGTCATTCTAGAGAATTATAAAGACTGACCATGCCCCCGATTCTCAACAAAGGTCAAAGGAAAAGAATGAGGTTGGTTTCACACGAGGTAACGTTGTGTCAGTCAAATTCTTTTCTGTCACCACTTCTCTAGTGTGAAGAGGGGAGAAAATTCCCTTCACACGATGACACAAAATTGACTGAAAAGTGGATGCCATAGGAAAAAAGGGAGTGCCCGATTCATCGGTGCTATGTTTGAAACCGAAGAAGTAATAAAAAGCTTTCTCCACAAGTATCCACGTGTGAAGACCATAAATTCCATAACGTCCTTTTAGTTGAGTCAACTAGAGAGGAGGAGAACGTAGTTTTCAAGTGCTTGAGGAAGCGGGAGGGCCAATTGACCCTGTGTGAAAGGACCTGAGTGATTTCTATTCTAAACTAGTTCCCAACTATCTGCCTCTGTTATACGTAGAGTAGTCATGGAGTTCATGTTTCCTTGTGGAAACTTCACCTTCTGTTTTTGAAAATGAGTTCAGCTTTGTTTTAGCTTCAAATGTGTGACTCAGGTTGACTCATGTGAAAGGGCCCTGATACTTGAAATGGTAATCTTTTGCAGAACTTTCTCATCTAACCAAAGGGAGGGGCAGTTCTATTCAAATAGCAAACTCCCTTCCCGCTTTGACGTGTCTCTTGTTAATTGGGCTCACATATGGGCTTAAGCATAGTCAACTATATTAAGAGGTGTCTCGTGATTTAATTAAAACACGTGAAATCTGCATTTATCTTGCCGTTATGGTTATTAGAATATGAATTATAAGAATTTGATGTCAGACACTTGCACATGAATACATATACTTTAATAATGAGCATTTTTTTTTTTGTGCAAAACTATTTTTTTTCGTGTGTACGTAAAAAATTTTTAAACTAGTTTTTTAAAAGTAATAATGCTAAAAGTGAGAATTGGCATTTCATAAAATGTTTGTATTGTTCGCGTTTTGTGTATTACTTAGCAGAACTACAATTTTTTGTTTAATATTCATTACTAGCAGCTTTATGTAGATATAAAGTTTTTTATAAAATTAAAAATTCAAGTGTTTTTTTGATTGGCAACATATTTGTAAATATTTTGAATATATTAAAAATATTAGTCTAACTCTTTAGCAGAAACAACCCTAAATCTCTCTCTCTCTCTATATATATAAATGGATGTTTGCATATATGTGAAATAGCTTCACTCCAACACCGTTCAACCCATTACTATGAAAATTGGCATGTATATGTATTTTTTGTGGAGAAGGTTTTTGTGATATCCTCATTGTTGCAGCTTCCCACAGGTAGCGTTACGGCATATTACCTTATGCACCTTTCAATACATCGCCAAGTTGCCAACTTGGTCACCGAAAATGGTGCCAACGTGATTCTATCACCATCATTTCGCTGTTTCCTTTGAATCGTCATTATAATGTAAGGAACGGCGTTGCTTACGAATATTGCAATTTTAACATAAATTAAATACAACACAAAGTAGTATTAGCGTATTAAACATCCAGATACAAATTATTTACACTATTTTAAGCGTTCATTAGACAAAATTTGTTACAATGTGTAACTTTTGCTGAGCAGAGATTAGCTTAGGAAGGTGATTTCAAAAATCGACCGACTAGAGAGTTACAGGGCGACATAAATAAAAAAAATATTATTTTTATCAGCTATTAGACCTTTAGACTTTAAGTTAAACAAATAGTGTTTTTTTTGGTTCAGCTGAGATATGCAAAAGTTTTTTTTTTGTTTGTTTAATTTGCAATTCCCGTAAAATTAACTCATTAAAAACTTTATCGTTCAATCTGTATTGTTTTAATTTTTCCATTCACCCGTACGAAGAATGGGTATACCAGATAGTAATAATATAAAAAGAAACATTATATATCGTAAGATTATTGCTTTACATAAGTTTTTTGAAACTATGCTAACATTTTAAGCAGTTTTTTTAAACTTCAAAAATTAACTATTCCAACAATTTTTAATAAAATGTATAGGGTTGCTAAGATCATGATGATATATATCCAAAAGGTTAATTTTAAATATCTTATTTTAATTTTAATATCATAGTTAACATTGTGTTCATGAATCCAAAAATGAAGGAAAATAACAAATCGGAATATAACAGAATAACATTGGAGCTTTTTTTAAATACAAAAACTGGTAATTACTATTTTAATATTAAGTGAAGACAGTTCTTAAGCAAATGTTCCATTTAGGAACGCCTATCCAGAGCATTGGTGACACTATTAAGAGACGAGACATTAAAGAAAACAAAATCATCCAGTGCGAGTCAATTTACAACGTATTTTCCCCGACTTACTCCATCCACGACATCAAATTTCGTGGCACATTGCGCAAGCAAATAAGTCGCACCAAGAGACAATAAATAAATCTTCCGCAAGAAAGTAACACTTTCAGATAAGATTACTATAATTTACAACTCAAATCCATTTAGCACTTTGCTATAGGACTGCGATTTTTAAAAAGAAGAAAGAAAAAGAATTATTCAAAATATACCTCCTACAAGGAAAGCAGGTAGAGATGGAATTCAATTCTTTAAAACATTTCTCAACCCTTATCGTTCTCAATAAACCCTTGTTGAATTATTAAGTAGTTTTTATCAGCAATAGAAATATGTTGACGTTGTATTTCTGCAACAGATAGCTTCAATAGACTTTGTTTGGATGTAGTATATGTCTGCAACAAACTGTTTTGGCCGTATTGGTATGCTAAGGCAGTAGGAAAAATCTTTCAATTGAATAGATATAGCGAAAGGCTATGATTATTAGCAATATTTATTGTGAATCAGGTTCAATAAAGCGCAGTTTCTGTTGATGGTTTTTGACAGAGTTATCAACTCTTTGAGACCTCCCGTGATACCAATGCTGAATGGGTAAAAGGTTTGTGGGACGTAATTGGAATACTAAGCCTGTTTTGTTTCAGTTTTTCTGGTTGATTAAATTTCAGGCTGATATATGCATACGTCTATTTAACATTGTATTTCTACTTATTGGCCAGAATTCCTCGCATATATTGAAGTAATAAATAATCTCTAGTACTTCGTAACAACCATGAATATTATTTAAGAAGGTAACTTCCCATCGTCTTTCATTTGATCTAATTTATAAGGGAAAACTGAATTATTTTACTTAGAGAGGATTCCTGTTTTGGAGATTCGAAAGATTTTTGGATTTAATTTTTACAGTATATTAAAATGTTTTGTACATATTCTGAATCTTTTAAAAAATATGTGACACTAGTATAACTTATTAAAAAGTATCGTAGCACCTCCGATTTGTATGCAATATACCAAGCTACAAAATTAGAATTAATTTTTTTATGTGTGTGTGCTGGTTTTTCAACTATATCTGTTTCTTTTAGCACGCAGATTTTAAAATTTCGCGAAAATATTTTTAAGGGGACATGGTACGATTTAACCAAAAAATTTTAATTTAAGAATTTGCAAAATTTTTTTGGTGGCCTCCTATGTATATATACTATGTAAAACAGATTTTGAGCTCAAAATTTCATAAAAAGCTAACCATTTAATTTTTTAACGAAAAATTTTGTGAAGTGATTTTAAAATGCTACTCCTCCTACAAAAATGTAGGTGCACACATGAAATTTGATTTACATGTACGTCAAACTATGCGTATCAAAAGTTGGTATGTGTTTTGCGATAACTTGATTGGTATTCGTACAATACTTCTTTTTATGAATGCTTATTGAAAATTCCTTAAAAAATGCACAAATTCTGAGTTCAATTATTTATTAGAGACGATGAATGAAATGAAAAAGAGCACATATTGCATATATAACTTAAGTTTCTGCGGATTGACATATTTAATCCCATACCACTGGTGACCTTTGAAAAAATTCAGCAAATTTTAGCAATAGTCCTTATAAGAACATCAAATACGCCGGTGTCCAAGATTAAGGTTATAAACATAAAAATAAATGAGATACTTCGATAAAATTTCGGTTTAATGGATAAAAATTTGGTACACTAATACATTATGCTGTGAGGCTATAAATGGTAACAGAAAATAAAAATAGTACACAGGAACGTCGTAAGATATTTACCAATCGGGCCCTAGCCTTGGCGGGAGGCCTTTACTGGACCTCAATAAGATCATGATCAGAACTATTTTAATCGTAAAATGTTATTTCCGAGCATATTCTCCGAAAAACTGGGAATTTTCATGCAAACTGGCAACAGTGGCATCATTGCACTATTATGCCATGTCTGTGTCTTGGCCTAGGTATGCCATAATATACCACCGAAAGGTGGTAGTCGGTTTGTGCCTGGATTTGTGAGATTGTAAGTCACACACATCTATCAATTAGGGTAACCGTTTGTACGAGTATTTGGCAATGTTCGTTATATTCTGCCTACTCAGAAGGGTTACTCAAGGGGTCTAGAGGGAAAGTTTTTGGAGAAAACTTTACGCCAATTGTCATATAGTGGCAAGACTGCAATATTATTTCATTTCCGTCGTTGTGACTAGGCCTACGTCCATACACCATGATGTAGACCAGGCATGTCAAACATGCGGCCCGAGGGCCACATGCGGCCCGCCAATACATAGGCTGCGGCCCGCGGAGACATTTCACAAAACTATAAATATCAATCTTTAAGGGCTTTTTCATTTTGAAATTTATTTCTGGTAAACCTTTACTTAAAAATTTACAATATATTAACCTATTATCTTTTCTTTTTTTCTTTAAAAAAAATCCTATTTATTAATAAAAATAGCCTTTGAAAAAAAATTATTTTTTATATTTTATTACATTTTTTCATTTAATTTTACGATGAAAAATTAATTTTCATTAAATTCTTAAATGCATTAAAAAATATTATTTGCTATAGTTCACACACTACGATTCATCGCGTGTGCTACCTTTATTTCTCTTTGAAGTGTCCAATCAAAGAGAGGCAAATAACGTGACGTCAGAGGAAGTTGAAGATTTATTTTTTAAAATTAAAAAACCCTAAGATGACCAAGACAAAAAGTGCAGCGTTTACTCAATCGTTTGTGAATGAATGTGAATTTTGGTTTTTATTCATATTTAACTAAAAAGTCATTTAATAAAAATATGATCTAACTTCAAGAACAGAGTAATAAAAGATGAACTGAAGATGAACATCGTAATTTTCGAGGAAAATGGGAACTGCAATATTTCGATGCCCAAAACAAGAATAAAATAGTGTGCCTGATATGTTAAAACTGTAGTTCAGTTGCTAAGGAATATAGTTTTAAAAGGCACTATTACACAAATCAGAAAACAAATTATAAATAATATGTTGCGAAACTTTGTAAAGACGAGTTGCCGAAATTGAAATCAAATCTTCAAAAATGAAATTACTGAAAATCGGGTGTGGCTTAGAATTGAAGAGGAAAACATTTTTTGGATGGAATACTTAGAGCAATTACGGGTTCATGCATGTCATTAAAAGTTTATAATACTGATAAAATAACTAATTATTCCTTTCTTATTAGTTTTGATTTTAAATTTATTTTAATTTCGTAAAATTTGATATCGATAAACCATTTTGCATTATTTTTCATTTTTCACAAAAAATTGTTGAGAATTTGGGGTGCGGCTTAGAATAGATGGCAACTTAGATTCGGGGGGGAAAAAGAAAAGAAATGGTTTCACGTCCAACACAAATAAAGAAAAATTTTTTAAGTGTAAGTCGAAATTCTTTAACCAGCAGAGGTGATGAAATAGTTGAGAATTATAGTCAAGTCGAGTAATGTATTATGCATAATACATAGTTTTAATGATTTTTTTAAAATGTTGATGAAGTGTTTCTTGGAAAAGCTGGTTTGTTGTGCAACTGATAATGCACTTACCATGACCAGTATTACTAAGAGTTGCAAGATTAAAAGAAACAAGCAAACATCATGGTAAAAATAATTTTAAGCATTTTCAATGTATTATTGCATAGTAAGTACTGTTCTTGGGCATTACTTAGATATTGGACATGTTTTAAAATAGTCAGCACAATTGTAAACTACGTATATTCGAGCATGTAGACTTTAGCATCGTCGATTTGCTTCATTTCTAGGAAATATAGAATGTGAATTTATCAGTCAACCATATTCTACGAAATTTCAATGGATTTTGAGTCCTAAAGTGTTAAGATGATTTTTTAAATTGCTGAATGAAATCACTATTTTCTTGGAAACAAAAAAAAATATGAATTTGGCGAATTAAAAGATGAACATTGGGTAAAGCCCTAGCTTTCTCAATTGATATTACAAGTCAACTTAACTTAAGCTTCGAGGCAAAAATCCTTTTGTTACAATGCTATTTGAAAATAATAAGCTACAAACAAAAATTATTACAAACAGAAAGAGAAAACTTGCCTCACTTTGAAAGCTTTCAAAATCTATTGATCAAATGGCTTAAATTTAAATTTACAGAATATCCTCACCAAATTAAATTGTTAGAAATGGAATTCGGTTGAACATTTTCCGATTTTAAAAATTTTGAATTACAATTTTGTTTCTTAACTTCACTTCTATCTATCGATATTGAAATTGTCGATGAAATCCATTGTGATTCTTTGCTGAAGCAAAAATGTTTGAAAATTGAAAGTCTAGGTTTTTGTACTTATTCATCTGTAGATAGGTTTCTTAAAATGTTATCATTTGTTACGCGTATTATCAGTGGCTATGTTTGGAAATAATTATTAATGCGAGAAACTTTTTCCTTTAATGAAAAATAACAAAAATTCAGAAAAGTCAAGATTAAATGATCAAAATTTATCATCATTTTTTAAAAATTATATCAACTCAATATAATCGCCTAAATTTTGATGATTTGTTTTGAGAAAAAAAAAACGATGTTAAATATGTTCAAAAAGTAACATTACATTGTATTTCGTATTATAACTCTTATTTTATTTTTTTTATAAAACAATCTAAGACAATATAAAACAAATTAAAAAAATAAAATGAAATATGAAACGATTATGTATGCATAATTATAATACTTTGAGTTTTATAAATATAGAATATAATCATTTTAAAAATCCTGCTTTATTAATTTTTTGAACATTGAAAAAAGATGCGGCCCTCAACTTAATATAAAATAGTCCATGTGGCCCGTGATATCAAATGAGTTTGACATGCCTGATGTAGACGAAAGGCAGAAGTGGGTCAGATTTAATTATTTCTAGGTTTGTGAGATTGTGAGACACGCAAATATATTTCTTTCAGATTATCGTTTCTACAAATATTAGACAATGTATGCTATACTTAATATGTCACTTTAAAAGAGAAGCAAGTAAGGCCCATTTTTGCATAGAGGTCCATGACCTCAAGAAATCTTAAGACGTCACTGATAGCACATGAGTTTATTGTAAGCTGACATACAAATGAAAGCCTCATTTGTCAAAAAAGGGTGCATTCCAACTCTGTATTACTAGTCTAATTATAGGAGTAGCATCTTGCCTAAAGAGGAAGGCCGTCTTTTACAACTATACAAGCGTCACTGCATACTCTTGTACTGTTAAAAAGATTATTGAACAAAGATTGTGGCATTGATTCCCATTCTACCATGAGGCCAGTTTTAATACCTGAAGAGTTATTATAGGGAATGGTCAAAATGCAATAGCTCTTCAGACAGTAACCCAAAAGTTCTCTACGGAATAAACTCTGGTGATCTAGTTGGCCTCTTCATACGGTGAATAAACTATTCCTTCAGATAATCGTTGAGAAGTGCAGCTTTTTATGATCAAGCGTTATCATCCAAAAAAGCGAACTTATCTCCTATTTATCATAGGGCTCGAGAATCTTATCCTTACAAAATACCTGCAGATAAGCTATTCAGTATTTTATGCGCATTCAGCATTATCTCTCTCCATATAAGAATGCCAGTGCCTCCAATGCGATCGTTATCTCTGATGTTTACAGGATGATAGCGTTTCTTTAAGTTTCTTCAGAGGAAAACTCGTCAAGAACTACTTCGTATGCTGAATCGTGATTCGCCACTGATAGGGCATGACGGCATTTTTGTACTACGCAAGAGTTGTGTTCACAGCTTTAAGAAAGACATGCTCTCTTGCAAAACTGTATAAAGGGAATATATACCACTGGTTTCCAGATATAAGGGCTCTTCTAAGATAGCCATCTATACCCGATTTGTTTAGACGCCGTTGTTCCAGACATAGCAGCGAGCAGCCATACCTTTATGGCACCATGCATTTATGGCGCCATACATTTAACGCCACATAGAAATTCTCCACGAGTGTTACAACTCTTGGGAAACCTTGTCCAGTCTTCCTAGTAATCGTATATGATGTCTGAAAGTGTTGCCATAACCTGGAGACCGCCATACGGGACACCACCCCCCATAGACAACCAGAGACTCCTATCAATGACTGTCCAGCTTCTAATCTCACATCTGCTCTCCATCGCATTTCATTGTTACTCCCCATATAAAAAAGCGTTAGTGGATAAACTGAAAGAAAAGAACAAAATATAGAACCAGGAGCTTTAAAACAACAAAAGAAAAAAACATTCAAAGACTCTCTGTTAAGAAATTAAACTTTGTCCTACCTTCTAAGCCTAAACCTACTACAGCTGACTTTAGTATTAGCAGCGATGAATTGCTCCATTCTAATGTATCATCTGTAAGGGACTTCATGCCACCAACTAAAGAACCTGAAAACAAAGGCGCAGAATGTACCATCCTCAATGAAATGAGGGAAATTTTTGTATGTGAATTTGGTCTTTCTACTATTTTCTGAGGGTTCACCTTAACGGGAGCCGGAACAAAACAAAAAAAGATTATATTTGTGACTTATGTAAATAGACTCGAAACAGAAATGGCTTGCACATAATCTTAAAAATATGGTTTTTATAGTTAAAAATAACTACATTGTATGAAGACTGATTAGTTTTCTAATGGTTTAAGGCGATATGGTACCCTAAAAATCATTAAACTGTCAAAAAAAATTTTATTGGCTTATTTGATACCCCGAACCTTTATAAATATGCCTGCAAATTTTCAAAGCTTTACCTGCATTTTTCATTAAGTAATGGAGCAATGTTTGATGCTAAACAGCAACTACAACGCCTATATTTCAGATTATCCGCTAGAAAAGAGCCTGATAAAAAATGAATTAATTACTTCTCTAATCCGCATCAATGAGATTGACATTATATATGCAGTAATAAATCAATTTAAGAAAGAATTGTGCAATTCGTGGAAAAATTCTAGTTTGTGAATTATTTACTGGGGGGCGGGGATCAAATGGATTTGGTCAAGATTTAAAAGGTGTGCGTGCTTTTTATGATATTATTATGAAGGAAATTAAAACTTCAAAACTGATTCTCCCAAAGCACAAATACTAAATCTCATTTTGATAACTTGGATAGTTAAAAATCTAATTAGCAAGAATAGAAAAACTCTCCCATTTTTATATATTTGTTTTTAGTGATATATATATATCGCATTTGTGCGAGATTCAACAATTTTATTATTAAAATATTTTAAGATATTTATTTAAACAAATGCACATATACAGTTCTTAAATTTTGATGCATGTTACCTATAAATTGTTATTTGATTTTTCTTTTATTCGTGTACAATATTTAACATGCGAAGGTTTCTAAATCATGGAAATAAAAAATAAAGGCATAAACATCTTTTGTACATGTTGTGCATTAGCTCTGAGCATGGAATTAGCTCTGAAGTGTGTGTATTTATTTTTTATTATAATTATTAAGATAAAGTTTTATGAAATATGGATCTTTCATTCGTTTTTTTCTATGTATTCATTATGGCAGTATACTGTTTAATTGTTCTACATTTGTGCAACTTTTTATGGTAAGTAGTTTTAAATAAGCTAATTAACAGTTCATAAAAGTTTCAGACTATTCGATAATTATTATATCACGCTATTCAAGGAATGAAAACTTCAAACTCATTTTTCTCCAGGTTGAATTTTTGTGCATATACTGTTATTCAAAACTCTAAGGCTTTTTTGATAATTAAAGTATGGGTTTGAAATTTTTTATACATGTTCTGAAGTGTGTGTTTCGTAAAACTATGCATGGAATTAGCTCTAACATGTTTAGTACTTTTTCTAAAAAATTTCAAAATAAAAATTAATGTTTTTTTTTTTGGGAATTTTTGGAAATTTAACCAGAAAAAATTAATAAAAAATTAAAGAGCAGCAGCAGAAAGAAACCCATGCACAGTTTTATGTAGTATATTATAAGGTATTTGGAAAAAAATCTTTGAAAGAAAAGAGTCATATTTAAAAAAGCCTTAGGGATTTAAAAAATGCTTAAAAAAGCTAAAAAAATTTAAATTTTACAAACATTTTGCAACGAATTAAAAAATTTGTGTATGGAATTATTATTAAATATTAACCTTTATGAAATACAATTAAAACCAAAAATCAAATATGAAAAATAAAAAAAATTGTTACCATATCGCCTTAAACCACATATTCCTTATCTGATTACTACATAATAATCTTCATTTGCAGCTTTTTTTTAAAATAATTTTTTTGAAGCAAAATAAATAGTTTTTTAATTTATAAAAAACAGTTATAGAATAAAATCATGATCATTTTAGGAATTTTTTTATCTAAAATTAAGGAAGTTATTATTAGAAATGTGAATGATATTCCATAATACCCTCCTTTGATCCAATTGCTTAAGAGGCCGCAGTAGCCTAGTGGTCAAGGACACGTGGCTGGAGTGTCGTGAGTTCAAGCCTAGTGCCGCTAAAAATTCGTTGTGTAGAGGGAGCCACGTTGAATCAGTCGAGGCTCAAACGTCCTCCCGTTGTATGGTGGGGAAGTTAGGAGAGGGGGTGGTGCCAGCTCAAGTGTCGTCCTCGTCACTTGACCATAGCTCAAAATCACGAGGACCGTAGCCAATATCTCTGGTGTAACTTTTCAGTGTGACGTTTATATACCGTAAAATCTGGCATATATCTAGCACCGGTGTATAACTAGCACCTATACTATCAATTTGCATTTTTTTAACGCTAAGGTATATTCGCCGTATAACGCGCACCCCCTTTTTTACGAAGGAACCTACAATGCCAGTTAACAATGCAATTGTGTTTTTAAAGCCATTTATTTGAGGCATTACCCCAGAATTTTAAAAATTAGTTTATTTTTAGAAAAACAACTTTTTAAGTTCGTAAGGTATGAGATTTCTTTTATATAAACAGTATTTCTCTATATATAGAAGTCTAATTTTTTTTATGCTCATTTCGTTTATTTTTAAAGCTCTCATTGTTATACCCGGTGTACAACGCTCACTCGTAAATTTCGATCTTATTTTTTGTGTTAAAAGTGCGCGTAATACGCAGGATTTTACGCTAACTCTCTCTCAACCAATTTTTTGAAAATCTGTATGTGATTGTGTTTTATTTAAGGTATCCGACTACTTGCGACAACCTTTTTTTAAAAAAAAAATTAAGATATGGGGATTTTTCTATGGTTTTTAGATTTGCTTAGTATATTTTAAGAAAAATATGCTAAAAGATAAAAAGAAATTATTACTACTAAAATGGGAAAAAATGGGTAAAAATTTACAAAAAAATAACATAAACAGGGTCCATTCTGAACCAATAGTTTATGAACAAATTTTCAATTCTGATGTGTTGCTATGATATTCATTTTTGGAATGATCTTCAGGATAAGAGATATTTTAACTTTTCTTACAAAAACTAGAGCACTTTATCTTAGGTATTATATGAAATTGCTTAAAAAAACAGAGATTATATTGACATAAGGGACTGTAAATTTTGTAATAAAACAGTGATGGATACATCTGAAAGTTAAAACACTTCTACTATTATACAGAACACACACAAAAAATTTCAGCTAATTATTTACAAAACTTTTTTTGTAATCGCTTTTCCCGTTTGAGCATTTAAAAAAATCACACTTCGAGTAAAATGCGTTTTAAAGTATGACATCTTGCTTAAGGTAATGGCATCTGCTTTTACTAAAACGCTTGCAGTTTTTGTTCTATTAAAGGAAAACTAAAACACTAGGTATTTTTATAAAGCTAATAAGATGGTACATAAAATAAAATCATAAAAAAAATGTAAATTTTTGGCAAAATTCACAATTTTAGGGTAGTTGGATATCTTAAAATCACAAGACAAATTCTTAAATCTTCAGATTCTTACTCGGGGTAGAGGGCAATGCAATCAATTTTATTTACTTCCAGCATTTTTTTTATCATGCTCAAACATATTAAGATATTTTTGTATATTATCTTTAAATATTTTTTTCTGAATTCAGAAATAATTCTTAAAAGGAAAGAAATAGTGATAATAAATTGAATTTATTTATGCTATTGGTACTTAAATGCAAAAAATTCGTAAAAAGAAAGTTACAAAAATCCTAGAAATAAATATGACCACAAACAGAGTAACTTGTAAAAGTCTTTTTATTCCATCATAATATAATATGTATCACAAATAAAGTAGGTCTTACTTCCGGCTTTATAAGTTATATCTAGGGAGGAGTCTAATAAATCATTTTAAATAAACTAATGGCAAATGAATACGCCTAAATTTCATACTCTTTATTAATTAATTTATTTTTACATTTCTGCTAAAGTTACATAAATATTTTAATATATAGTAAATGTGCATTCTGTTCTCTTTCTGTTTTGCTCTTAATATATGTTTTCTTATAAATACGTTTATATATATATATATATATATATATATATATATATATATTAGGTTTATTTTTTTATTCATTATTTATATCGTGGTTATAATACAGAAAAGAGAGCCGAGGGATTATATATCAATCTAAGGGCTTCCGCATAAGAGATAGAAAAGTTGAACCTGAAAGTGAAATAACGGAAATAACGAATTTTTTTTCAGAAGCTTACCCACCCACACTTCACTGAGTTAATAATTTATACTTAAGCTTACATATGTATTGAAAAACGTTCTTACAGCCCTCGCCTCTTAATTTTAAAAGGACTTAAGTTTCTTAAACTAGACAGCCTATTTATTTTTGTCGTCCCGTAACTCCTCTTGGGCGTCATTTTTTGTAAAACCCATCCTTAGAAGATCTCTACTTTTATGTTTACGTGCTTACCAAATTTCATGTCTGTTGGTGTAATAAGTCAAAAACGACTTTTATCTATGCTCACTCCTACTCCCTTCTGGCAGTTGATTTCGGTAAAACCTGTTCTTACCAGATCTCTACTCAGCGAAAGAAATATGCTTACAGAATACCAAGTCCTTGATTCTGTCAAGATTTCTGAAAAATCCATCTTTAGCGGATCACTAATCAACAAAAGAAACATGCCTACCAAATTTCAAATCTGTAAGTTTTATGGTTTAAAAAAAGGGTATACCTTTTTATTTATACGCCCCCAGAAACCCCTCACAACACATCCTTAGGAGTCGATTTCCATGAAAAAAGTTCTTAGTGGATCTCTGTACTCAGCAAAATTAACAAGCCAATCAAATTTTAAGTTTGAAGGTCTAATAGTTCTGATAATCACAGTACGCCCCCACAATTCCCCATGGGAGTGGATTTCCGTTAAACCCGCTCTTCGTAGATCATCTCTATTCAACAAATAAATATGTTTGTCAAATTTTATGTCATTAGGTCTAATAATCTGAAAACTGGAGTTTTTATATATATAACCTCCCAACCCTTAGAAACCCCTCTTAGGAATTGATTTCCCAAAAATCCATTTTGTGTGGATCTTAACTCAACAAAAGAAACATGCTAGCCAAATTTCATAACTGTAGTTCTAAAAATTTTGGAAATATCTTGATGAGAAAGAGTGTGTGTGTGTGAGTCGCTTTTATCCTTTGTGACGGATCTATACGCGTCTATGACTAACCCCTTGGGGATAATTTTGAGGAATTATTTTTACCAGCCAACTTTCACCGAAGGAAGAAAACGTGATTATGCAAATTAAGTATATTATATAAATTCTGTATTCTCCGAGTTTTGAGAGTAAGTTGGGGAGAGGAGGATCGTGAATATATTAAGTGCAAATCTAAGTTTATAAAAGTATCAATTGAAGAATTCCTAGAGAGGATCACTCGGAGGCGATCGAATCCAGTTAAAGATTATCTTCAAGGCCTCAACAGTAGGACTTCACAAGTGTACAGGTGTCGTAATCCTTATTAAAATAGAAGTTTAGCTTATAAGTGCGCGGCGTAGTTGATATGAAGCTTGTATAATTTATTGTGGAATCAGTTGAGGGTCCGTAATATTATCCCCAGGCTAACGAGTCTCACCCTCGCGCTCTGCTTGCTGATCATTATTCTTAATTAGATTATTATTGTGCTTGTTTGATATTTTGTGACAATAAAATAATTATAGTGAATCATGTCCACTGATTATTCAGTTCTTCCCACACATCTAGCCGGCTTCGAGAATAGACAAGGAGGATTAGAGGGAAGCAGGAACCAACAAGCATTACACCTTTATTTAGATTTCTGGGAAATTTGAACTTGAGTGAATATTTTTCTAATATATTTTTTAAAAAATTTCTATGATTCACGCAGTTTTAATGGACTATTCTTGAACATCAATTAATTTTTCTGTAAAGTATTCGTGAATGAGGGCTTTTATTAAATTTATGCTTATTTGTATGTATGTCCAAGAAAAATTCTGTTCAAACAAACAAAAATAGGTATTGTTACGTTGATCGGGGTTCGAGGATTTAATGTAAATCAGTCACAAAGTACAAGACAGTTCTTTAAAAGCAACGAGAATTTACTGACGAAAATCCAATCCTTGATATACAGGATTCAGCTGCAATATTCACAGAATAAATCTCAGAATGTCATCACACCTTCAACAACACTCAGACACAAGTATCAGTGTCTAAAATACACGTATGTAAAAGGTTATTCACAAGAATAGCCGACTAATCGGTAATCACCGTCAAAGTAAGTTTACTAATTGCTAGTCAAAATAATACTGACTAGTTTCGGCGAGTATCTGTCTATTTATATGTCTCGCGGAACTTTCAAGGAAGATCCGCTTGCCTAATAGGTCTTGAAATTAGTGGATTTCTCCACAAGTTTCCAGAAGATTACAGAGGGTCGCGAACTCTCCAAAGTCTCCAAAGGGTCGTCAACTTGGTCGTCAAAAATGATGCCAACTTGGCTCTATCGCAAAGTTCCCATTGAATCGCCAGTATAACGGAAGGTACGGCGTTGCTTGCAAATATTTCAATTTTAACATAAATTAAATATAACATAGAGTAGTACAAATGCATTACACATCCAAATACAAGTTATTTACACTATTTTGCACAAAATTCATAACAGTATGTTTAAATAAAAAATAATAATTACTATAGGTTTCACATGCATTTATAAGATGCTTGTGTATCAAATGTAAACAGCAAAATATTTGTCTAATCTTTTCAAAAAAACTAATAATTAACTTATATAAGTACAACCCTTACAAATCGGTTTTATATAAGTACGTTTTCAATTTTGATAATCAACTGAGGCATATAAAAATCGAATTAAGTCGTAATGGATATAGACAAAAAGTCGTTTTAACCCTAAATTTATGATTGATACTAAGTATTTCTTTCTTCCTATCTTATTAATAATCTGAAAATATTAATTATGAATAATAAAATACTTGACGTTCTAAAAGCAATTAAAAATCAGAGCTTAAAAGTCACTTTATAACTATATTTCATTTGTAGAAACTTTCAAACAATGTTACACTTGAAATTAAGAGTCTTACTAGGATCTATTAATATGGGGAAAGAATTAAGCTTTATAAATTTGGAGTGCTCGTGAAAAATTGTCTGAATGTTGAAAAAAATAAACATTTATCAAGAAACGTAAAACGCTTTTGTATATAGAAAAAAAATTCTTAATTATTTTAACACAGAATCAACTACAGAGTACACAAAAAGATTTTTCTAAAGATTTAAATCAATTATGTTCTTGAGCTTTTGGGATTTAAGTTGTATTACTTCTTCCAGTTAAAGAGAGACTTGGATTACTTAAACAATTTCTTTATTTTGAACAGCTACAGATTCAAGAAAGATTAGTGCTATTTCTTTAAAGTGACTGATTGCATTCTGATCCGTAATTTTTAAAAACTTAAAAGTGAATAATTTGTTTGATATTAGCGTCAGTTAAATTAAAATATGCTTATAAAATTGTTTTAAGAATCGTAGTACAAGAAAAAAAATATTTAAATGTAATTATTTGAAAAAAATGAAGCAATAATGACATATTTTCAAAATGTTCTCCTTTTATGTGAAAATTGCTTCTTCTTCTTCTTCTTCTAATAATAATAATAATAATAATAATAATAATAATAATAATAAATATTTTAGCTAGATTTTCTATACAGGTGCTGAAGTAAAATTTTTGAAAAATTCACATTATTTTCAGAGTTAATAACGAGTGTTTTTTGTTAAATATTTTCTACTTTGATATATTAAAGTATGGTTGAATCCATTTTTAACACCCTTTTCTAAGCTTCACTTGTATGTAACGGAATGTTTGAACACGATTTTTACTCCCTTAAAAAGGTCAAATTAATTCGAAATTTTGCACACTTGTCAAGGACCGATGACAATCCAACAATTTAATAATTTTGTTCCATTGTCCTGATCAGAATCAACGATTTCTATTTCCAGATTTGGCGACTAATTCGAGATCCCATTTCCAGATTTGACGACTAATTCGGGATCCTATTTCCAGATTTGACGACTAATTCCAGATTTAGCAATTAATAGATTAAGTTACAACTTAATTCAATCAACTATAAAAGGGTATTCTTAAGTTTTTTTAAACTATAATTCATTTAATTACATATTTTTAAATTCTATATTTAGCGCCTGTGTACAGAAATCTTAGCTATATATAGGCAAAATATTATTATTGGAACATTTTTCATAAAAGGAGAATTTTTTTTATAAATTGTCATATTTTCGTCAATTTTTACCAAAAAATTGTATTTAAATAATTTTTCCTTTTAACAATATTCTTAAAACAATTTTTATGTATATTCTAATTCAACTGTGCCTAAATATATATAATTTTTTTTTGTTTACACCTTTTTTAAAATCACGTTTCCGAACGGAATCAGTCACCTCAAGCAAACAGAACTTTAGGAATTTTCATTTTCTTTCTTTCATCAAAAAAATGTCGATCTTTTGGAAGCCATGGTTCTAAAATTATTCTTCAAGCATAAAAAGACATTCAGGTATATTTTGGAAGCATTTTTTTTTACCTTAAAACTATGTCCTCTCATTTTAAAGTTTTTCATTCAAATTATAGAAAAATATATTTAGTCCCTCCTTCCTCAGTGGCTCGACAGTCCATAGAGGGCCTTGGCCTTCTCAAGAAGCCTTTCCCAGGCCAACCTTATCTAATTTTTAGTTCTCAAAACTAGCAGGTTTTTTTTCTTGGACATCAATCCATCTTAGAGATTTGGTCTACCTTTTCTCTCCGTACCAGTTGGTTGGATTATGAAGATTTTTTCAGTGGTGCGGTCTTCGTCCATTCTGACAACGTGGCCTGCCCATATAATTCGTTGTACTTTGATGAAGTTAACGATACCAGATTCTTTATATGAGCGATAGAGGGTTCTATAAATTTGATCTTCTTCACCACGTACTATTTTCTTGAATTCCTCCAAAAATAATTATTGAACTCTTTCTTTCGTGGATACTAATCATGTTCTCATCTGTTAGAGATATGGACCAAGTTTCTTATGCATAAGTTAATACTTACCAAAAAGACATTTATACAACAGAAATTTTGTGTTTTTCTTTTTATTACATTCGATTTCACATATTTTCGTATTCTATTAAGGTATCCGATTAGCCTCTAAAATTGTGAATTTTGCCAAAAATTGACAATTTTGTTTTATGACTTTATTTTATAGACCCTTTTATTAACTTTATAAAAATACCAAGTTTATTATTTTCCTTTCACCAGAACCAAAACTACAAGTGTTTTAGTAAAAGCAGATGCCATTACTTTAAGCAAGATGTCATACTTTAAAACGCATTTTACTCGAAATGTGTTTCTTTGAAATTGCTCAAACGAGGACGGCGATTGCTCAAAAAGTTTTGAAATTAATTAATTGAAATTTTTATGCATGTACTGTATAATAAGTAAAGTGTTTTAACCTTCATATTTATCAATCACTGTTTTATGAGAAAATTCACTGTTCCTTATGTTAATATAATATAATTAAGCAATTTCATATAATAACTACGATCAAGTGCTCTAGTTTTTGTTGAATGTAAAATATCTCTTATCCGGAAGTTCATTTCAAAAATGAATAACATAGCAACACATCAGAATTAAAAACTTGTTCATAAACTTTTGGTACAGAATGGGCCCCGTTAATGGAATTTGTTGTAAGTTTTTACCCATTTTTTCCCATTTTAGTAATAGTAATTTCTTTTTCTCTTCTTAATTTTAGCTTATTTTTCTTAAAATGTTCCAAACAAATCTAAGAACCACAAAAAAAAAATCCCCATATCTTCTTCTATTTTTAAAAAAAAAGTTGTCGCAAGTTGTCGGATACCTTAAGACATCTATTAGCCATAGTAATAGTAATACTCTTTTGGATTTCAGTAGTACAATCGTTTCTATTGTTAATCTTAGAACCTAAATAAGTGAAACTCTCAACAACTTAGAAATTATACTCACCAATATTAAAGTGAGAATTGTTAAAACATGATTTAATGAAGGCATGTATAGGTCTTATTCTCATTAATTCTCAGTCCCCTTCTGAGGGCCTCTTTCTCTAAAGATAAGAACGCTTGTCTTAGTGCGGTGGGTGTTCGAGCAATAATAACAACGTCATCTGCAAAAGCTAACAATTGTATTGATTTATATAAGATATTTCCTCAGGGGGGGGGGGGTATTGATGTTGGAATCTCTTGCTACTTTTTCTTATGCTAAATTGAAGAGAAGGCACGCTAATGCCCTGCTGAACGCCATTTTTTATTTCCAGCGGGTACATATTTAGTAAAAAAAATATTCCAGATTTAGAAATACTTAATCACATTCCATCGCGCTAGCTTATTAGCATTCACGATAGAAATAACTTTCATATTTTAACACATTATTGAAAGAATTTAGAATATCATTTATTTACCATATTCAATGCATTCTACATTAAACAATTTTTTCTTCCGGTTCTCATCAATAATTCCTAATTATCTAGCTAATTTTCTGATGAAGAGAAATTTTTCACCTTTAAAGGTAAAAATCGAAAGTTAATTATCAACTAAGTACATTCATGAGTTAATGAGTAAAAAAGTAATTTATAAGGGAAAAAATTCCATATTTCTTTTTAATGAGATTAATGCTAAGAATCATCTCCAGGAAAGAAATAATTTTTAATCAAGTCATGTGTGAGAATGAGTAAGATAAATTAACGTCATTTATAAATCGAAAGAAAAAAAGGTAGTAAACTTGTAAATTAACTAAAGTAAATTGTGCGTCTAAAAATATTTGCATACTATATTCAGTCTATTTCATCATATTGATTATTTTAAGACTGTAGTATGCGAGCAGAAATGGATTTTTTTAACACTTAACTACTTTTAATGTAGTTTACTATAAGAAAAATAATCTTTTAACACCTTTACATCTTGTTAATTAACTTTTTCATCATGAAGCACCTTCAAATGTAAAAAATAAGTTCTAAATTAATTCGGAAATTTAGTTTTGTCTTAGATAAAGATAGTTAAGAAACCGAACGGTATATAATGAAAAGGGAGTTAAAAATAGTAAAAATATTTAATTTCACAGGTTCTGGATCAAGTAATGGTTTTCTAATTTTAAAAACATTTTTTTTAGCATTTTTATTTTTAACTTATAGGAAACCAGGAAAATGTTTTCCATGATAATGAAAGAATTTAGGGTTAGATTTTTTGATAAATAATCAAATGGAAAATAAATGTTTATACATATCTATTTTCAAAGGTATCTGCAATCTCTGCAAAGATAATGATTATCATGAAGATAGTATTGAACTATTTAATTATGGTAATGCGAAGCCCTTTTTTAAAAAGAATTTCATGTGGAAAAATACAAACATTTATATTTTTAAAAAAACCAACATTCATTTCACCGAAAGTTTTACAAAATTTAACTAGCAGCTGATTTTAATATTTATACAATCAAACCATTGAATTTATAACAAAAAAGTCAATTTAATAAAGTTCAAAATAATTTAATAAGTAATTCTCTTACATTATTATGTATTTTATATTTACACTTAAAATAAATGCTGTGATACATTTAAACATCCAAAACATTTTGATTTTGAATCTACGATTGAAAAATAAATTAAAATCAAAGATTTATCGTCTGCTATTACGATTAATTTTATTCGATGAGTTTTTATTCGAATTAATTATGTTTATGTCTTCTAGTCTTACTATGAAAACAATCTAATAGAACAAATTATTTATTTTATTTCTGCGGATCCTTTGATGCTGTAAGAAAATATCATTAGAATAATTTGAGTTCAGAATCGTTTGGTGGATCTTGATGACTATACGTTCTGAACCAGGATTTTCAAAAAAGCGTTTAAGTGTACAATTTTTTGATATTTAGTGTCGCTTGAATTAGAATATACATATAAAATTGTTTTATGAATATTATTAAAATAAAAACTATTTCTTTGCGATTTTTTTAAGTAAAAATGAAAAAATGACATATTTTGAAAAATATTCACCTTTCTTTGGAAAAGCTTCTACAATATTAATATTTTGCCTATTTGTAGCGAATGCTTCTCTACCGGGGTTGAACAAAGATTTTTGAAAAATGCGCATTATTTTCAGAGTTGATTGATATACAATAACTCGTGTTTTTTTTCTGTTGAAACTTCTCTACTTTGTTATAATAAAATATAAATAAATCTACTTCAAAAGTATATACTTCAAAAATCTTAATTCAGCACTTGTACAAAAGTCCTCGCTGTATATTGGTAAAATATAGAAGCATTTTTGTAGTAGGAGAATGTTTTGAAAATATGTCATTTTTTCTCCATTTTTTGCTAAAAAGATTTTATTTAAATAATTTTTTTGTAATAATATTCTTACAAAAACTTTATTTGTACATTTTAATTCAACTAACTCTAAATATAAAAAAATTCCATTTATATGCTTTTTCAAAATCAAGGATTCGAATGTTGTCATTCACCTCAAAATCAAAAAGATTTGTGCCTACAACTTTACAAAAAAAATCTTCAACATCCGCCCAAACTTGAAAACCCTTTCCAAACTTTATCCATTAATTTTTTAACAACACTTTTATCTATCGACAACTTGACTCGATCACACTCCAGAATGCAACTAAATCTCAACATTAAATCAGAGTAGACTGATCACTTGGTGAAAAAAGAAAGAAAAAAAGAATCTTCTTAACATCGAAAATCCTTAATGTAGTTTACCTATTCCCAGAACTATTTAACCTCCCACAACACACATTAAGGGTGGAACCAAAGTGCTGCAAACCTAGCAGTAGGAGTAGGCGTAACCGGCGCCACAGATATTGCACAAATGCTAAGAGTCCCTGATATTCGTGCAAATTACTGATATTACTTTTTTTCTCCTTTCCTGTCTCTAAACCACCAGTTTTCCACCACCACAGATTAAAAACAATCGTGCGTGACAATCTTGGATTAATTATATCTATGTAGCAACTTTGGGATCTTTGTGGAGTTGTTTGCTGTTTGCGACTAGAGCTAATTCAATGTCACTGCTATCATCTCTCTTGGCTTTTTTTCCCGAATATTAGATAGGTAGAAGCATGCAGAGCACACACACGCTTGTCTAATTGCAAATATCTATTGAATTCATATAGGAGATATCAAAATAAAAAAACCCTTCAAAAAGATGGGCAAAAGTGTTTCCCCACAGAGTAGTTTTTGAAGCATCTGTCATCAGTGTTTTTAACTTGCCTCAATGGTGTTAACTTTTTCTGGAGGGCTGAAAATATAAACAATATTCAAATACGTATAACTCTTTTAAATTAAAATTAAATCATTCGAATCTTTTACAGATTATTTATAAAGGAATGAGGCTTCAGAAAAGTGTAACATGTTTAAAATATAATCATAATTTTAAAAATTATAAGCATATGAAAATAAGAAATGTTTTATAAGAAATATTAAGTTTTACTGCGCGCATGTTTTTGTCAAAAGTATTAGCTTTAATTACTAGCAATAAGTTGATTTATAAAGTTAAATGTATCCTTATTACACCGTAGTAAATTTAAATAAATAAAATAATAAATTATATTTTTTTAAAAATAAAAAAATTATATTTTCAAAAATTTTTTTAAAAATTTCAATATTTTTAAATACAAAAGACATACTATTCTTAATTTACTAGGGCTTAAAGTGTATGATACATTTTATAATTCTATAAAGTTTTATGCATCAAAGCCTACTATTTTAGAAAATAGCGTGCGCGCAGTAAAAATTAATATTTCTTATAAAAAAATTTCTTATTTTCATATGCTTATAATTTTTTAAATTATGATTATATTTTAAACATTTTACACTTTTCTGAAGCCTCATTCCTTTATAAATAATGTGTAGAAGATTCGAATCATTTAATTGTAATTTAAAAGAGTTATATGTATTTGAATATTGTTTATATTTTCAGCCCTCCAGAAAGAATTAACACCCCTGAGACCCCTAAAATAAATTAGATGAAGATCAAATTTGTAGGGTTTCGATATTAAGAAATGTATCTTTTCTTTGTTATATTTACCAATTTTTATGAAGAACATTTCAATGGCTTTAGAAAATCCACTGAAGTGAATGTTTCGATACCAGTGTATACACACATACACACGCACATCCCAAATGGTTTTGATTAAATTGTTTTCTCCAGATATATCGGATACTTTTATAATTAGAAAGTAAAGTAAATGTTCATAGTTCCATGAATTTTCTCATATTTAAATACATTCTTTCTCAAATCATATATGGTGATACTACAGCCCATAAAAATAATGATTACGACATAAATATGACAAAACATAATATATTCTAAAGTCTACACAATGCTTATAAACACTACAACTTCCATCTCTTTATTGTTGCAAAGATTTCAATATCTACTTAATACTGAAATTTCACTTATATAATCTTTTGCATTTAAGTAGTTTTTGTCATTGAAATAAAATAAAAATTATCTGTAAAAAACAGTCGGACCACGATTTACTGAATCCCGATACCACGAATCTAGCAAGAAAACGAATTTTCTTCCCTGATTAAAATGAAGGCAAAAACCCCTATTTAACGAATAATAAATCCCAAATCAATTAATTATTTCAACAGCCGAATTTTTTTAGTTTGAAGAATAAGAAAAAATTAGATTTCTTCTATGAATTATCCTTTTTGTGTTGAACAGAAGCAGACTTTTTTTGCAAGCACCAAATTTCGACGGGAAAGCGTGCAGCCCATTATTAAACTTTACAGTCGCACATGAGTCATGAGTAACCTATCGCCTAAATTTTGAATGAGACAAATTCGTTTCTTGTCTCATTCCAGTCCACAACGCAGTGGATATTTGAAGAATTTTTACCATTTACAATCTTTTTTTGTGATAAATTAGGTGTATCATACCTATGGCTATGCAGAAAATTTTGTTTTTGAAAGTTTATGATGCTAGGCAGATTGTGTTAAGCAAAATTTTTTTCTTTGAGTGAAAAGCATAACATATTAAGCAAATTTGACAAAAAAGTTAGACCACAAATGCTTCAGCAGAAAGTCTTAAAATTAACTACAATTATTAACCAGCTAGCAGTAATTGATAGTGCAGCTCCAATCAAAACTGTTACATTTTCAAATGCTCTACATTATTTGGAAACTCTGAAAATAAACTCTATGAAGCAGGGTGTAAATAACGCAATATTTTCTTTTCTGCATCAAGTCGAAAAGAAGCTCTTCGTGTAAGGAATCAAAAAGATTTTCAAACATCTATTAGTCAGTATTTTAAAATTTCCAGTTAACTGGTGCATAGTAATTTGCTATAGTATTTTTAGCCATTGAATAAAAAGTGTGTAATTTTTGACTATGGATATTTTTTGTGAAGCTGCTTACTATAGAATTTCTAAAAGGTAAGTGCCCAAAATTTATATTTTGTTTGAACCCCGATATTACGAATAACCCCAAATTAAAGAATAAAACTTTCGGACCTGGAGAATTCATTAAATTAGAATCCGACTGTTTTCTGAAAAAGCTGATGAAAGTTACCTTGTAAATATTTCTTATAAAGGGTTTGATTACAACTATTTTTAATGAGATAAAATATATTGTTGTATGAAGCTCATTAAATAAACTATCAGTTGCCTTGAAGTGATTGAAATTTTTACGGTGATGTATTAGCAATTTTTAAATTTTTTTATGAGAACTGTATATTTAAGTTGAAACACGCGTAAGCATTTTAATGACTTTTGAACAGAATTTCAGGATATGAGAATTAGTCACTGTGTTTCCAATGTTATTAACTTCTATTTTATTCATAAACTATTATTTGTATTTTTTTTTTAATTTTAAATGTTGCTATTTATGTTTACTGAAGCATTTTGAAAGGAAATCTTACTACATTTCACGAGTGAGAAATGCATTCAATTTCGACGAAGTGAATTTTCACGGTTGAATTGCCCGATTTCAAAGGCTTTTTTAAGAAGATTTGGATGGTTCTATTAAGATGTTTTTTTTTATCCATTCTTTTCATACAACTTTATTAAAAGTACTCATGACTATTTTAAAAATAAAAATTCTTTGGAAATAAAATAGAGTAAATTAAGTCGAAATTTAAGCTGCTTTCGAAAGTTATGTTTTTCTCTGTATGAAAAATAGTAAGTCTTGCATGAAGTTTTCTTATATTTTTAAATGCTAATACTAGTGAAAAACGCCCTTTTTTTCAGCCCTTACCGTATTTGGGCATAACTGCAATGAATTTAACTATATTATAAGATCCGTGTTAACTAATCCAATTAGAGCTTTTGTCATAAATTAAAATTCTATTCTACGTTGGAATTTTAAGGTATTATTTCCCCCTTTTTTTTTAAATATACATATCTTCAGCAACTCAAGAATGTTCTAACAATCCGAAGAAGTCTTTTATGTAGAAACAAATGATATAAAAAAATTTAAAGTCAATTCCTGCTAAAGTCAACAACGAAATTTTTTATTTTAGTACTATATGTCAGTTGCGGTAACTTCCGGCCAGGACAAATCAAGCCACCTCCCGCATAAGTACTTTGACTTCAGCTTCGCCTGACTTACTTCAAACACGTAAACGAACGACTCTCCTGATCGACGCTTGAAATAGGACTCGATTCTAGTCATGGCTTAAGGTACAGAATGATTTGCTGAATTATAGGAATAAAGTATCATATGATAAACGGCTGCACTTTTTATTGTTCCTATCAATCTCAAACACTTCAACTTAAAAGTATTCCAAGTCATGTTGTAAAAAATTATTGTTCCTTCTTCCCTCTAACCCTCGAGGAGGGTGGTTGTTTCCCGAGGGATCGGTTGTAGCTCTAAACCCTCTTCGAGTGAGTTCGGTTCCTCTGGGCATTCCTCCCTCTAACCCGGCTAGATGTGTAGGAGGAACTAATTGATCAGACGACATGATTCACTACAATGGTTTATTTGTCCCAATATTCAACACAGACACAATAATACTCTAAGTAAGATAAATTTGATCAACTAGAGCACGAAGGTGAGACAAGATAACGTTGGGATAATATATACGATCATTCAAATATATTCCTACGATAACTTATACAAGCTCGTTTTATCTCGGACGTGAGCTAACAATTTAACTCTCTAATTTCTATATAAAATATGAGCACCGTACATGAACTCTTGCAATTCTTTGTCCATTAGAGGAGGCCTTGAACACTAATTGTTGACTTGAGCACTTATTAGAGATTTCAACTTCACACGTACTACACTGTTTACGTACTACAGCCGGATTGCTTGCTTCTCATTAATTCACTTAACATCCGAGATATCCTCACTTCAGTAAACTTCAATTCTCACTTCACTAACTCACGATACTCGCGAATATAGAATATATATATTAAACCTCATTTGCATAATCACGTTTTCCTGTCTCGGGGAAAGTTGGTTGAAAGAATGCATGCCCTAAAGGAATCCCCTAGGAGTTAGCGAAAGGAACCGTATAGATTCCTCCCAATGTTATATATACATATGACGGAATCACACACAATATTAAGTGGTATTTTCCCCCTCCCATATAAAATTAGTTACTTTAATTTAATGAATTAATATTTGAAAAATCTGTATTCACATCAAGTGTTATCCATTACAAGTGTCGTGAAATATAACCACCCCTAAGATTATCATCTCCCCGTCTACCGTTACTTCTTTCTGGACGTGTAGGCGGATTAACGAATTCAAAAGACATCTTTACAAATCACTATATTTATTGATATCTCTTAATCAAGGAAAGTTACACATACACTATTCAAATTTAAGAACAATAAAAGACAGTGGAGAATGAGAAGGGGTAACTATTAGCAGAACTACGGAATCTGAACTGAATCCACGAAAGATCAGCATGCACAATCACAGTTAACACACGTACACGTATTTATAATTTCTAAGTCACTAACCTGATTCCTATATTTCGGCAGGTTCCTCTTGTGGAATAGTTTGGTTCAGGTTGGATCAGATAAAAGCTAAGATTCTCTCTCGACTTTACAAATTCAATCTTCAGCTCTTCAGCTTTGCTCGTCGCGTTACTTCACACTAAATTTATCAACAACTGCGAGTTGATTTATCGATGTTTCAATTCACTTCACTTTACTTCTCTCTCTCACTTTCACCTTCTACGTTAACTCGCGAAACTTGAACTTATATAAAATATCTCATTTGCATAAATCACGCTTTGGCTCCCGGTGGAGATTGGTTGAAATAAATAAAAATTGAAAGAATAATTGAGAGGATTAGTGAAGACCGTACAGATCCGTCACACAAGTATAAAAAAAACTGTGTTTGAACTTGAGTGGATGAATAAAAAGTATCTTATTAACAATTGAATATTTGAACAAGATATATAAATATATATATAGGGAGAGTGGGAACTAATTGTAGGAAATGAACAATAGGACTTTTGATGAACCATAAGATCTTATATCCAATCTTAAATAAGAATACGTACAAAGTGAAGAAAAAGAGCTTGAAATTCAAGTTAATATGATTAAGGCATGTTGGCTGCACTATTCACCGCTTGGTATAGAATAAATTCAACTGGTTTTTAATAAAGTTAAATATGATGGGTAAATTAGTCGCAGTACAAATGATCAATATAACAACCTGTATAACTTAGTCTGGTTTTTTTTATTGGTTGAATAGTTGTATTGACGCTAGGGCGATATTTGGCAAAGCTGCGTTTTTCAAAGTGTACCGTGTCCTCTTAATTTACGAAAAAAGTATAGCTATACTCTTGATCAGGGGTGGCGAACCTTTATGGATCAACGTGCCATTTTTATTAAGAAATGTTTGATGAGTTATAGACGGGCCATCAAGTAATTTTGACTTGTGATTTTTGGGAAAATAATGAAACTAAATACTGACAACTCAAAACTATTTACTACGAAAAGTACTCTTTGCAATGTATAGTTGAAAATGTTTTAGTTATACGTGTAATTGAAATTATATATATAAAGTAACACTAATGCGACTTCTGTTGCTGCAGATTGGATGACAAATAACTTGTATTAGGATTGTATGATGTTATTTTCAATAGAATGCATGCTTGCACCGCTCTACTTTCTACTTCGCAACTCCACCTCCTTGACTGGCTTTTATCTCCAGTATGGATCATTCAAATAACTTGAAAGAACAATATACTTCAATATATTATGAAGATAAAAAAAACTTTTAAAAGGTAAGAATTAAATAAAATAAATAATAAAATTTAAGAAGTAAACAAATATAAAAAAGTAAATAGTTCCAATATTTGAAATAAATTTTGAGAGTACAGTGATATTTCGAATGTTTAAACCTAACTTATCGGGAAGTTGTAGGATGGCTGATCTGGGAGAGATTAGAAGAAATTTTGACTCTGCAGAAGACACGAGAGTGAGGATTCTGATTAGGCAAGAAAACTAGTCACTATGCGAATTTTAGTTACTGCGTTTTCGGAAGTCATCTGATGGTTATTTTTCTTGTTGTCTTTTCCCTGCAGTGAAAGCAGATTATGGTCTGTGGAGTTTAGCCAATATAGAAGGACAATTAAAAATATGGTTAGGAAAGAGTTAGGACAGTCAGGACAAGTATTATAACCCCTTTGGCCATCAGGGGATATTTTCATCCTCTTAAAGTGTCTTGTACATAGTCAGGCTACGGTGGTTGAAAGTACTCGGTTACAATTAAGGTCTGGAATGAAGTGTTTCTTAACTGGATGGGAGGTGAGTTTACGTCTGGCTAGTGCATTCGTATAAGTAAGGGTAAGACTATTGGAAAGTTGAGGGGAATTTCGGGCCTCCTTCGCAATGTTATCACTCTGCTTATTGCAGAAGATGTCGACGGGGTCCGGTATCCATTGCAAAGGGCAAATTCTTTGGAATGAAACTACTACATTAATAAATGCAATCGTATCCTAGGTCAATTGAGAATCGCCCCTCTGTATCACCTGAAGAGCAGACCTAGAGTCCGAGGACAGTAAAATGCCACTGGAACTTTCAATTGCCCTGTTGTGGTAGTTATCCAAAGCTCCTTTAATGGTCAGAAGCTCACACGCAAAGTTTGAGGAAATTTTACACGTGGGAACTCTATAGGAATCAAGTTCCCTATTTGAAAGAAATAAAATAAATTCCATTACCCCCTTTATTAAGGCCACAGTCAGAAGATCTACCCGTATCGGCAATTACTTCGTTTTCGGCCGAATTCGAAAGCGCTCCTTAATGGTGTGAGGAGCTTTCGAATTTGGCCGAAAACTACGATAAGGAGCTTAAACAATTAGGTGAACTCATGGAGATAATAAGCATTGTAAAATAGTTAAGATTAAAGGTCTTGATGTTGTAATGTGTGTCTGTTCCTACTTCCCTCTAATCCCCCTTGTCTACTCTCGGACCCGGCTAGATATGTGGGGAGAACCGAATAATCAGTCAACACGATTCACTCTAATTATTTTATTGTCACAAAATATCAATCAAGCACAATAATAATCCAACTAAGATTGTTGATCAAAATTAAGAGCGTGAAGGTGAGACCAGTTAGTCTGGGGATAATATTACGGACCCTAAACTAATTTCTACGATAACTTATGCAGGCTCAATCTCAACTCAGCCTCGCACTATTTAAATAATGCTTACAATACCTGTACTCTTGCAAAGTCGAAGTCCTACTGTTGAGGTCTTGAACTCTTATACTGGACGCGATCAAATCCGATCCTCACTGGGAAATCTTTAATATACACTTTTATAAACTTAGTTCCGCACTGCAATAACTCACGATTCTCCACTCACTAACTCTCAAAACTCGCGAATACAGAATTTATATAGTAAACCTAATTTGCATAATCACATTTTCTTACCATCGGTGAAAGTTGGTTGAGTAAAATATTTCCCTAAAAGAATCCCCAAGGAGTTAGGGGAAGGAACTGTATAGATCCGTCACAATGTGTAAAAAAAAAAGGCTCACAAATAAATATCACTCACCGAGAAAATTAATGGAACTCTATTTACAAGAAATTAAATTTTATTTTTAGTTACGATAGAAAGATTGCCACTTCAAATTTAGTTAGTTTTTATAATAAAATTTAATGTAAAGAATCTGTTTTTTTTGTTTGTCAATGTATTAATTAGTAATTTGCTTCCGAATCTTTCGGGAGATTTGGCTTACTCAAAAGACCTTGATTTCTCAAGCAGCCAAGGTTAGGAGAAACAAAATGCAACCGCCAGAATAGTATTTAAGAGCAAATTAATAACAAAATTTTTAAGAGGTTCACAATGTATGTAAATTGTTTATAGAAAATAATTAGTATGATTTCCAAATAGTTTTTATTGATCTTGAATTTTATTTAATATTCAATAGTATTGCATGCTCATGTCAAAATACGAATTCAAAATATTAATAAACAAAACAAAAAAATTCTGAAAATTCCTTAATTAATTCACTAGTGCGTTTTTAAGAGCAAAACAATCTATGTGTGTTTTTTCAATAATGAACATAAATTATATATTTTTGGAATATATTTATTATATAATTATATAAAAATTTGGAAAAATTTTCTTTTATCCTTACTGCAGCGCTTCTCAAATTGTGGAGCGCGCCTCCATTAAGGGGCGTGGAAATTCTACGAGGGGGGGGGAGAGCGAGCATATTGAAGAGTCTAAAACAGAAGATTATTTCAAAGAATTATTAATTTACTGAAAGTAAACAAACAAAATGCATTCTGACATAATAAAAAATAAAATACACACACTGAAATATTACACTTATAAATGTATCAGTGCTATACAATGTATTTATAATTATAATTTAGCAATACTAAGTTAAGAACAAGTTTAATAATTACCAGTGACCTTATGGGCTCGTCATATAAAAATTATATACAGAAAAATTAGCACTTATCTTTATAATATGTATGGTTTATATAGAATCCCTTAACTGCCGATTAAAAGTTACGTGATTCGCTTCCCAATGTCAACCGTTTTCCACGTAGGCGCACGTATGTGATGTATTGGGGGGGGGCGGAATAAAAAAGCAAATCTTTTGAAATAAATAAATCCTTGCAAACATTGTCAAAGTCTTTTTATTGCATTCCAAAGCCTTCGGAATAATTTTATGGAAAGCAGTGCACAGAAAAGATCGTCGGAAAGACGTATATATACGTCTGGGGAAATTAACGCTTTGTCTGAGCGAGACGCTTATATATGCCGGTGGCACCGAAGAGGTTAAGGTTGTATCGTAGTCTTTGCGTCAAAGTACAGTATTATTGAATTCCAATACATTGTTATTGTATGAGTGGGGCGCGATGAAAATCAGGATTGAATATTGAGTCGCGAATATCGAAACTTTGAGAAACACTACCTTACTGGGTGCGAGTGATTTGAGCTACATCTTTGATTTTCTTACACTACACATTCATTAGAATTCAAGTAGATAATAAAGATGAATGGAACAGATAATATACTACACATATTACATAATTACCCCTAGTCAAAATTACATAATTGAACCCCATGAATTGTGCGTGTGTGTGTGTGTATGTATGTGTGTGAAATAAAAAAAAGTTACTTGATGAGCAACTTTTTCAGTGTATTTAGAGAAACATTTTTAAACTCCCCTTCCATTCTAGCGGCCACGGAAGCGGAATGGTCATGGCCACGAACTCGTGCTGGCATTATCGAGTCGTAGGTAGGCATTCTGGTACTAGACTCACTATGTAAGGAGAGGGACTTATACGTTAAATCTGTCAATGCTCAAAGTCGTCACGTCGATGGGCTGAGGAAGTTTAAAGAATGAGGTACGCCTCAGGTATCTTCCTCTTCACTTTATCTTGGTTCAAAGTTGTGAGATTCATCGTCAGTAGCCCTTGTGTAGCTTCAAATTAAATTTGGCGAATAAAGGTTTTTTCAACTAAAAATGCTAAACTCATCGTGTTTGAGTCTTGATTCGTGTGCCGCGGCAGCCTAGGGGTCAAGGTAATGGGCTCATGGTCAGAGTGTCGTGAGTTCAAGCTTGGTACCACTGAAGACCCGCCGTGTAGGGAGGCGAGGCACATTAAATCTCTCGAGGCTTACACTCCCTCCCGTTGGTGTTTTGTGGAAGTTAGGAGGGTGTTCCAGCTCAGGTGTCGCTCTTGTCACTTGACCATGGTCCAAAATGACGATGCCCGACATAGGACGAAGTTAATATTCACTCATTCACTCGAGTCTTGATTCCCTTGAGTGAGTGAGTGAGTGAATATTAACGTCACCCTGTTCAGCTACACGAGGGCTTTTGGTGACGGACCGCGTAATTTTAAACCATGGTCAAGTGACGCTGATAATACCTAAGCTGGCACCGCATCACACCAACGGGAGGCTTTTTGAGCTCTCGGCAGATTTAACGTGCATCTCCCTCTACACGGCGGGTCTTCAGTGGTACTGGGCTCGAACTTATGACACGCTAGCCATGCTCCAATACCTTGACCACTTGGCTACCGTGGCCTTCTTGATTCCTTTAAATACCTATCGTATAGAGAAATTGATGCGCATTAAATTCATTGGTGCTTAAAGCCTTCCATTTCACTAGGCGTGGTTGTGATGCGTGAAGTATCAGCTAAGGCGTCAATCTCGCCTTAAAATTATGACACATACAGGGACCTATAAGAATCCTCCAATCATAATTGGCGAATGAAGTTATCATCGATGTAATAATAATATCTGCTCAATTTACTACTGTTATTCGTTTTTTAACACAAATTCTTCAATAGCGTAAACATAAAGTTTCTTTTTGGTTTTTCTACCCATCTTCCCGCCACATTTATAACATTCCATGTGCCGCATACCTGTGCAGACCACACACATCAAAGCCCGTCCGCCTCATCCATTTTTGTAGGTCATGCGAACGGTGTGAGAAACTCTTTAACACTGCCAGGCCGGGTTAAAGAGCCGACTTTATTCCGTCCTTCCAACAAAAAGAAATAATAACCTGCAGCAGCACCCAAAAGGTCACCAAGACGCCCACCACCATTAGCTCAAATTAGCAAATCTGAGCGAGTGTCAAGGCGCTGCCAGCGGCCGGTCCCAGCAAGACACAGGTTAGGCAAGCTGCTGATAGGGACGGGAGACGAAAGAGGTGAAGGTGAAGACGAAAATCTCCCGTGTGTGTGTTTTAGCTGCTGACTCCTACAATTTATTCAATTAGATATTGGGCAAACAACATTTGCGGATGTGCCTCAGATAGTCGCCAGTTACGTAAGGTATCCGGGATCAGTTTTGTCTTGTGATCTTTTCTTCGTCAGTGACATTTGATGATGGTCGGCGAGGTTCTGGAATTGAGCATGCAGACACGAGGAAGAGTGCCAAGAACATGTTCTGTAAATCAGAAGTGTTTATGTTGTTTCTCTTTCGATGGAATGTGCTGTCTCGGGTTTTTTGAAACATTTTCTATGCTTTTAATGATAGGAATGGGCGTACACCTTAAGCAGATATTACAAGGGTGTTTTTGAAATTTCATTTTTTTATTTATAAAAAAATACTTAACTCAATTAAATCTTACTTCCGTATCTAAGGTTAAGTTTTCATGCCTTAAGGCAGCGTTTCTCAAATTGTGGGGCGCACCCCTTGGGGGGGGGGCACGATAACCCTACGAGGGGGGCACAAGCATATTAAAAAGTGGAAAACAAAAGGTAATTTTAAAAAATTAATTTATTAAAAGTAAATAAACAAAATACATTCTGACATAATAAAAAAGGAAATACACATTTAAACTTATGTTAAACACTTATACAATCAGTACTGCTTAATGTAAGCTAATTTATACCTATACTTAGTTAAGAACAAGTTTAATAGTTACCAGTGACCCCATGGGCTTGTCATATATATAAACTTTATGCAAAAATGAACACTTATCTTTTTAATTTGCACAATTTTTAATTAATCCCTTAAATGCCGATTAAAAAGTACGTGATACGCTCCTCAATGCCACCGTCTTACACGTAGGCGAACTTATGTGGTGTATTTGGGGGGGGGGGAAAAGGAATAAATAAGCAAATCCTTTGAAATGAGTAAATCCTTCGCGAATACTGTAAATGTAATTTTATTGCATTCCAAAGCCTTCGGAATATTTTTATATAGATCACAGTTCATAGAAAAGATCTTACTGTGAAAAGACGTATATATACGTCTGAAGTAATTAACGCACTGGCTGAACGAGACGCTTATATACGTCGGCAACACTAAAGAGGTTAAAATCGCATTGTAGATTAAGTTTCAAAGTATAGAACTATTGAATTTAATACATTATTATTGTATAGGGGGGCGATGAAAAATATAATTGAATATTGGGTCGCAAGTGTTGAAAGTTTGAGAATCACTGCCTTAAGGCTGTTTTCGCTGTGTGTTAAGGAATAGGCCCCGAATTCCGAATATATTTTTTCGCATACAAAAGAACAACATTATTATTATATTCTGTCTTTGCTATCATACAGAGCAACATATTTTATCGTACTCCCCTTATTTTTGGATAAATTGATTCATTTTTCCAGCATAAAATGTGATTCGTATTTTTCCACCAATATCGTAATAAAAAATCAGCTATTCCTTTACGAGTTAAAATAAAATATATATTATTTATGGACTATTTTGAAATTTTAAAAATTCTATATTATAAAAAAAATATATGAATTATAATGTTGCAAATTTTTTCGTGAAAATTGAGGTGTCTTACAGTCTGAAAATGTGCTCCGTATTTATTTCAAGCTCTCGTACACGTGGCTATGGTAGCCTAGTGGTCAAGTTCACGGACTCGTGGTGGGCATGTCATGAGTTCGAGCAGTGCTGTAACGGAGAATTTAGAGTCCTCCTGCAAAGTCAGGTTTTGGGCCCCAAACCGGATCTTACGAAGGATACGTACTTGGTGTCAGTCAAACTTTGGGTCCCCTAGAATCCTACCCCCCCCCTCCCGCAATGAGGGGGTTGCGGGGGTTTACGTTACGCCACTGAGTTCGAGCCCTGTTTCACTGAAGCCCGCCGTATAAAGGGGCTGTTGCACTTTAAACCTGTTGAGGCACAAACGTCCTCCCATTGGTGTAGAGTGGAAGTTAGGAGAGGAAGGTGCCAGCTGAGGTGTTGTCCTAGCAACATATTCATGGTTCAAAATTACGCGGTCCATCGCCAATAACGCTCATATTGCCTTAGAGTGTGACTGTAATATAATTTTTTCTCACTTGTATTGTTACCACGATGGCACCGATCGCGAACTCGTACCCAACATTGTTTCTATCGATTCGGGGTTTCGAATCCTGATGCCACCGAAGACCCATCATGCCTGATGCATGGAGAACTTCTCGAGGTGTAAAATTTTCGAAGCTCAGTGGCTGAGTGGTAGCCACTGGGGTACACGTCACAGGTCTGGGGTTCAAACCCTGGGCTGGGCAATGTTGATTCAGACTTTCATCCCTTCAGTGAGTCGATAAATGAGCGCCAAGCTTGCTTGAGAACTAAACAATGGGGCTTTGCGTCAGATTGTTCACCTGAGCGGAATATCTGTTCATGCATTTCAGTGCCCAAGGACAGAAAAACTCAGATGGGTACGGTGGTGCTTGGGCCTCTTGGATCGTTGAGCCACTGAGATTAATTTAAAATTCTCACGTTGGCGTGGTGTGAAAGTTCGGAGAGTGTGGTGACAACTCAAAAGTTATCCCCATCGCCTTACTGTGGATGAAAATTGCATCGACAACAACCCTCTTGTTGATTCTAAGCGTGACGTTACTTATTAATTCATCCTTTTTACTACTTTCTACTTATCAACCAAATTTTAAGTTTACAATGCATATGCATTCATGAAGGATTCGACGAGAACCAATATTCATTTGAAAATTGGTTCAAGGACGAAAGGATCAGTGAAAGCAAAAACTATTAAGTACCCCTGCAATAATTCAAACCAATTTCTTCAAAAATATTTTTAAAATAAAATAATCTTATTTTATGCCTTTTTAAATAAAACGCATTTTGTAAACATATGTGCGTTATTATGGTTTTGACAAACATGTACATTTTAAGAGAAAGTCTCTGCAAAGAGCAAAAGTTGGCAACTATGAAATACATGACGTCACATGAATTTAACTCTTTATACCAGAGGTGGGGAACCTGCGGCCTCCGCGAGGTTCTTGTGCGGCCCTTTGCTACCTAGTACAAAATGGTAGAGTTCGTTTCAAAAAACAACTACTGTACATCAACGCCATGACAGTTGCGCGAAAAATCCCGCCAAAGACTGAAAATTCCACAAATTTCTTTACTAAAAATTCCACAATGTTTATGTAATTTACATATCTAAAAGAAACGAATAATGTTCTATATGTAATATTTATTTGAAAATAAATTAAAATTACAAAATACTATTTACAAAATTTGTTGGTTTCAGATCTCCCATTTGAGCGTCACGCCTTGCTTTGGCTTCTCTGACTCGCATCTCTCAACGCTTCCCTGTTGCGATCTTCAGCAAACTGTAGTTAACAGTGTGTGCTTATAACAGTTACACGGCTTATAACAGTTGTTGAAGATATTATATGATATTCGTTTTTTTATCCATCATGTCAAATAGTAAGAGAAGAAAATTAGGTGATGAAAACAGAACATTTAATGTAGAATGGGAGTTAGATTTTTTCTTTACTGCTGAGAAAGATAAAATGATGTGTTTGTTGTGCAATACAGTTTTAAATACTTTAAAAAAAGCGAATGCAAATAAACACTATTTGACTCATAAAGAACATAAATATTTCGCTTTAGAAGGTGAATCACGAAAAGCTGCACTTCAAAAGTTGAAAAATGAGAAGCATCATCAGCAGGCATCTTTTAGTGCCTTTGTAAATCAAAATTCCGCTGCAGTTGCTGTTACGTATAAAATAGCACATATATTTGGAAAAAGGGGCAAACCATTTAGTGACATTGAAATAATTAAAGAATGTATTGTTGAAGCAGTGAGTATGTTAGATCCAAGAAATGTCGACAAATACAAACAATTACCTCTTTCAAGAAGAACTGTAACAGATCGACAGCACGAATTAGCGCAAAATGTAACAGAGCAACTTCATACAATTATACAAAATGAAGATGTTTATTTTTCAATTGCTTTAGATGAAAGCACTGATAAAACAGATTCGGCACAAGTTTTATATTTTATTCGTGCTATAACTAAAGATTTTCAATGTTACGAAGAACTACTTGCGTTGGGTACACTAACTGGAAGAACTCGCGGAGCCGATATTTTCGAAAACTTCAAAGAAGTATGTAATAAATTACAATTGAATGTCAGTAATTTAGTCAGTGTCTGCACCGATGGCGCACCTTCCATGAGAGGCAAAAAAGAAGGATTCGTTGCTTTGTTAAAAAAGGAAAACTTAAACTTGAAAAAATTGATATCATTTCACTGCATTTTGCATCAGCAAAATCTTTGCGCAAAATCTACCATTTTGCAAGACACTCTGGATAGAACCATTGCCATTGTCAACTATATTCGCGTAAATGCAATGCGTCATCGTGAATTTCGGCAGATGCTCTCTTTAGATGAGGAAACGTATAGAGTGTTGACTTACCATACTACTGCAAGGTTCGCTGGCTATCAACAGGTCAGGTTTTGATAAAAGTTTTGTCTATACGACGACAAATTTTAAACTTTTATCAAGAATAAGGAAAAGAATGTGATCTATCAGAGGAAGTATTTCTCAGAAACCTTGCATTTTTGTCTGATATGACAAAACAAAACAATTTAAATATTTGCCTGCAAGGTGAAACGAGGTATATTTATAAAATGTGGCAAAAGATCCAAGCGTTTAGAAAAAAATTATCATTTTTCAAAACATTGCTTTGTCGATCGGAAATATCTGCACAACACTTCCCGGAGCTAGCTAAAATGTTAAATGAACAGAACTGTGAAAATAAAATATTCGATGAATATGTAGGTGTCTTGGATTGTTTAATAGAAGAGTATACTAAAAGATTTTCTGATTTTGACGAGCACACTCCTGCTATGAAACTGGCATTTGAACCACATTTAATAGATATATCCGAGGCTCCTGCAGAACTACAAATGGAGTTAATTGATTTAGGGGAAGATAGAGAGAGAGAGAGTATCATCAAATCCCTTTTTAACGCTAAAAAGGATCCCATAGAAATCTGGAAAAATGCTGTTGAATATCCATGCCTTCGAGAACATGCTCGCCGTTTACTTTCCTGCTTCGGAAGTACCTACTGTTGCGAGACAACATTTTCTCTCATGTCAAAAATAAAAACAAATTTAAGAACGCAAATTACAGATGTACATTTAGAGGATCAATTAAAGCTGTGTGTTACGAAGCTTGATCCAAATATACAATTACTGTCAAACAAAAAACAAAGCCAAATAAGTCACTAACTTAGTGAATAAAAAAATATTTTTTATTGTATCTTTTATAATATTTTTATATTATTTTATATGTATATTATATTTAAAATTTTGTAGTATTATATTTTATTTTTTCTATATAATGCAATAAATTGTTAAATCTATAGAAAAACTATAATAATTTCACAAAAGTCACTTTCTTAGGTCAATCAGCTTATGCGGCCTCTCTTATTGCTGCCTAATTTAAATGTGGCCTCTAATGGTAAAAAGGTTCCCCACCTCTGCTTTAGACTTTTAGCGGTTCACGGAGTTCTAAGGGTTGGTGACCGCTGATATAAGGCGACTATAATTCAAACCAAAATCTACTTAAGTACGAACTCATTAGAATACAAATAAATCTGAAAACGATTTTTTAACATGATAAGTCCCTTTGAACTTGAACAGAGTTACAAACGTGTTCGAATTCTACAAGTTAACAAGTCAGCCAGACACAGTAACCATTATTCGACACAGACGGTGATTTTTCTGTCTTTATTTCTTTCGCTGAACGAATCTCAGCACCCGTCTAATATCAGAAGATAAACGAAGTCGGTGGCAATATTTCTGGCGACAGATATACTCTCCTTTTCCGATTCCCGAATCGAACTGCACCCCAGAGAATTCCGATACGTCTCCGGGGCGTTGTAAAGAACGCAGGGTCCGAAGAATTCACCAATCAAATGCCACTTGGATAGATGGAAGTTCCGAATTTTCCACCCTTCGCAAATGCGTCCTCTAACGCGATAGCTCTATCATTCTCGCTTCTTCGTTTTGTTCTTGATCCAGACGGTCCATTTCGATTTATAGATCTGAAAAAAAGTTAAGATGGAAGAAGGAACTAAATAAAAGTTTAAATGTTGAAGAGAAAGTTTCCTGTCAAAATAATTCAAAAAGTAAACTTTTCTCGATTTAAAATCGATGCTTTTTTGCCTCGAAGGATGGGGTGGAAGGAACAACTGCAATTATAAAAAATGAAGTGGAATTCTTCGGGAAGGAATTTCCTTCAGAGTTCAATGATCCAAAAATCCAAAAAAAGAGTTTTTTAAAAAAAATATATATATTAGTTATGAAGGAAGAAATTATTGGGTTGTGTTAGATGTGATGAAAAAGAAATTTATTCAGAAAATATATAATCATAACGATTTCTTTGAGTAGCATTCATATAACTGGAATACGCTAAAAATAATGATTAAGAACTCCAGTTTATTTTGCTTAGGTCAGACTGACTGAAATAATTCTATTCATAGCTATTTATTATATAGTATTTATTTCAAAATTTAATTCGTATGATATACTTAACAATTCCTTCCTCCAAAAATTGGAAATGAAAAATTACGGAAATGATTTTAAAAATGTCAAAGGTTTATGTAAAATTTTCTCGATTTTAAAGGATTTTTTTTTAAAAATGGCACAACAGCGTTTTATCAAAATACATGCACCTAAACTATTAAGGAAACGAGAAAATGATTAATTTTAATGATTAATCGATTTCAATATGATTAATTTTTGCACAAATCGTAAGGATGTGTTGTTCTTAAATCTTTTGTCACTTAATACAGACAGAGTGATACTATTCCAATGAAAAGCATTGGAAATATTTAGGATTGCTTTTCCAACAACATAGGACAGTGATACTCAACCTGTGGCCCGGTCATAACCCATTGCTCTGAGAAATTCATTTATTTATGAAAATTTGGTAGGAAATTCTTTGTTAAAAAATCAAATACTAGGACAATTTTGCTTTTGCTGTCCATGTAGTATGTAGAATCCTTTTCCAACTCTCTAGTGATATATTTGCTATAAAATAAAACACCAGAAGCCACTGACGATTATTTTTGACAACTCTCTCGTTGTCTGCGCTTGTCAGACTGTTTGCGCCCTTTTTCTTTGTTATGAAAATGAAAGGGAAGAGAAATTTGTATATGACACGGCGTGATCGTCGACCTATGTTTCATGTTCTGCAGGAAAAACTCGTTGCATTATGATTACTTGCCACCAGACATCCCAACGAGTGAATGAGAATCTTACGAACTATTCTAAAACTCTGATTCAGACGCTGACTTTGGAAAACTTAAGGTACTTTTTTTTTCTTCTTTTAAAATAAAAGTTCCATTCAATACACCCAAAAAAGTTAACAAATCTAAAACGCTACCGCTTAGCTAATGGAAAATGTTTAAAAAACCATTTTTTCCTTTTAAAAAAACCATTCTACGTTCCTTTCGAGATTAACGGATCCGTATATTAAGTCGATACCTTACTTTAAAAAAAGTTCCAAAAATTCTCGTTTTACACACGGAAATAAACGGTACTTCAATGTTAATTCAAATAAACCAATCAAACTTTTTTGGATATATCACAATTCCCCTATAAAAGAATACGCAAGAACCACACTAAGGTCCCTTGTAACAGGTGCGCTATTTATACCAAGCGGGATACTATACACTGCAACTCACTTAAGAGGGGGATCGTTACCACTAACTTAAATTATACGAAGGGGGCGAGAGGTCAAGATTTTCAGGGTGAAAAATTGATCAATGAAACAAAAGGCATTTAAAACATGAAAAATCACGATTCCCATGTCGCATGATTATTATTTGCTCCTTATTTTCTTCTTCATCGCCCCATTTTTTTTTTCTTTTACCCCCGCGACTTGTGTGTGAAAAAAAAAGCATTTTTTAGTGCCGGGAGAATTGGCGGTTTTTGCGCCCGACGTAAAAGAAAACAATTACTTCGGGGTCAAGCGGTCTCACGCTTGCTCACTCACTTGTGTTCCGGTAGAAACACCTTCCGAAGATTTGTGGTTAGGAAGATTTTGCTTCTTAGACCTATCTCCCCTACATGTTGAGGAACTAATGTTGGAACAGAAAAATTTATCAATCTTAATATACACTCGTTGGGAGCTATTCATTCAGATATTTCACATATAGTGTAAATCGTTTAAAACGAAACTGAGGAGTCTGAAATATTTTTTCGGATTAAGGTATCCGACTATTCTAAAATTGTGAATTTTGTCAAAACAAAATTGACAATTATTTTTATGACTTTATTTTATAGACCATCTTATTAGAGCTTTATAAAAATACAAAGTTTATTATTTTCCGTTTACTAGAACAAAAACATAAGTGTTTAAGTAAAAGCAGACGCCATTACTTTAAGCAAGATGTCATCCCTTAAAATGCGTTTTACTCGAAATGAGTTTTTTTAAAAATGCTCAAACGGGGCCAGCGGTTGCTGAAAAAGTTTTGAAAATAATTAATTTAAATTTTTGTATATGTTCTGTATAATGGTAGAAGTGTTTTAAACTTCAGATTTATCAATCACTGTTTTGTTACAAAATTTACAGTCCCTTATGTGAATATAGTCACTGTTATTTTAAGCAATTTCATATGATAACTAAAATAAAGTGCTCTAGTTTTTATAAAAATTAAAATATCTCTTATCTTAAATGTCATTTCAAAATTTAATAACATAGAAACACATCAGAATTGAAAAATGATTCATAAACTTTTGGTACAAAATGGGCCCCGTTTATGTTATGTTTTTGTAAATTTTGACCCATTTTTTCCACACATTTTAGTAATAATAATTTCGTTTTATCTTCTTAATTTTACAATATTTTTCTTAAAATGTTCTAAACAAATCTAAAAACCACAAAAAAATCGCCATATCTCCATTATTTAAAAAAAAAGTTGTCGCAAGTAGTCGTATAACTTAAAGGATATTGCAAAAAAAGAGAAAAAAAAAGCATACATTCGTCAAAATGTAGTTTATTAGAGTACATTTTATTTACATGAATATGCAGCATGTTCTGCCGAACACAGTGGCGCAACAGCCCGTGATGACCAAGGTCTACTGTGCCTATTTCAATTTACGTGACCTTAGGCGCTGGGGTGCATGTGCAGATGTTTTGGTCAAGTGGTCAGTCTGACGCGAAACCCCCAGTATTCAATTCCCAAGTTAACTTGATACTAATTTATTGATCCACTAAAGAGGTGAAATTTTGAGTCGACCTTGCTCAGCCCGGGATTTGAACCCCAGGGTTGATACATGTTGCAACCGCCGAGGCTAAATGTCCTCACGTTGGTGTGTTATAGAAGTTGGGTGAGTGAGATGACGTATTCCCCACTTAATTCCTATTCAATTACAAACATTACTAGCCCTGATGTATCCGCCGGCAACAGCCAAAAAGAGAGGCATAAGTAAAAATATTCAATCTTTCTCGGCGTTTATATCTGTCTTTGTGCATATTAAAAGCAATGTCCCATACACACATATCTTCTTCCGTGCTATATATTGTGGACTTTAAATGCTTCTCGTTTTGAGTTTTGAAGTAGGTTATATATAACTTAAACAAAATTAATGTACGAAAACCAAAATGTTCGTTTTTCTTAAATGGTGTTTTTTCCATACTACATGACGGTTCTATCCGCGCTCCTTCTATTAATAATCCTTTTGGGGAATTTCTGGTCTTTAAAAAATATTTCTTTTATAAAACTCCTCCTCTTCTCGAAGAAGACGTGATTATGTTAATTAAGACTACTGTATATATAGTCTAGGTTTTCAGGTTAGAGGGAGAGATAGGATAGACTGCTATTGGAGCAGAGATTAAGCAACTTGAATGTAAATCGTGCGGATATTTAATATTTGATAAATGACTTACTTAAGGTGACGAATGGTCACTGGAGATTGAATCCAGATTAAATAGCTAAGAAGTCAGAGTTATCGCCTTGAGTAAGTGTGTTTAGTATTAAAGTTGTCTCATATCACACGTACTCCGTGAATTGTCGGTATAGATATAAATTGGGGGAATCTCTTAGACTAGATCGATTGAATTTGAGTTGTGGTTAATATTGTGAATAAATTAGATTTTTTATTTGAAATATGGCTAGTGTTCCTTCCAATCCTCCCACACCTTTAGACGTTCAGGCAAGAACGTTACAACTATACGCATTTATCAACATCCACTTTCATTCATTCTTTCTTGTTTAAAAAATAAAACGAAGTCCGGAAGAACTTCTTCAGTTATATTTGAATGGCATTTGCTTACTTTTTATGCAAAAAAAAGGAAAAGGAAAGTAGGAGATCTTTTAACTTTCGCTTTATAATTAACGGTAAATCATGTGTCAAAAAAGAGTGAAGTGAAACGTTTAAATCCTCATTTTAATAATGATTATAAAAACAGCAGGGTTTCTAGACTACGAAGATACTTATTACTGAAAGTGAATCATCTACCTATTAGTATAGTAAAACTGAAATGCTTTTTGTTTAATATAACATTTTTCATCTATGTAAGATATCAAATACTCTTTACTTATTGAAATTACATACTCTTGCATTGTCAAGTTAGGGTTGTGTCATTGAAATGCTTGACTGTAACAGATAATAATGGTATTTAAATTGTCGTACACGTACCTCTGAGGGTACGCAAAACATTTTTAAAAGATGTATCAGCTGTCACGATATTTATAAGAATGATTTGGGGAGACAATTTGTGTCGAGATGATCTCTGCTGAACTATTCCGGAAGTGATTTGTTGGAAAATTCAGCAAAAAATCTAGCCAACTCTAGAAATTAATTTTTATGCTCAAATATTATAATTGGGAAAATATCTAAGTATGATATCAAATGGCAAAACTGTAGTACATTTCTTTTTTCTTCCAAAGAAATACATTCAGGGAAAAGAAAAGATTTCAATTCAATATCAACTAAGCATTTTTGTAACTAAAATACCATAAAGTATGGGCAAAAGTTCAACTCGTTTTGGGTGATACAAATTTTAGTTAAATTAACGTCGCACTTGATTGGTGGAATCATTGTCCAATAAAACGAGAAGATGCTCAACATACAAACGTTAGGTGTTTCTGGTAATAGAGCCTGAGTAAAAACATCTCAGATGATGTAACATAGCAAAAGATGAAGCGCATGAAAGACATTATGAGTATAACCAAGATTACATTTGTAGCATCAATATGATGATCGCCACGTTTATAGGGAGAAATGCAATTGGCACATGTCATGGATGGAATCGAAATTTCAGGGAAGGAGATTAAAGTGGTTTATATCAGACAAAATATGGACGTTTCTTAGTCGTAGCAGAAGTGGCTCATGATCAATCCACACCAGAATCCACAGTTTCAAACCCCCTTCCTCCCTCCATATACTTTGATTTTTTTTTGATTGATGATAATCCTATGTATATAGTACGCAAAATTTTATCAAATATTTGTGAAAACAACTCATTTTATTAATTAATACTAATTATTAATTCAATAATTTTTTTTAGTTTGGGAACTGAGATAAATAAAAATGAGCTGACCCCAGAAATTTATAAAAGAATTATAGCTGCAAATAGATGTTTTATTCCTTGAAGAGTTATTTAAAAGCCAGTTTTCTCAAATTAAGAACTAAATTGCTTTAGAAAAGTCTTATAAGATCTGTCCTGACTTATGCATCAGAGACTTGGCCAATGACTTAACATGGTGAGGAAGCTTTGGGAACTTTCGAGCGAAAGATCTTAAACTGCATTCTTGGTGGGATCAAGTGAATGGATCATGCAGAAGAAGATCTAACTTAGAACTCTACAAAATTTACAAATAACCTGAAATTGTAAAATTTGTCAAATTACAGAGACTTAAATGGGCTGGTCATCTGGCTAGGATGAAGAAAGATCGTTGCTGCAAGAAAAACTTTCTGGAAAAGCCCATGGGAAATAGACCTCGGGGCAGACCCCCGTTAAGATAGATTGACTGTGTCGAAAAAGACCTAAATATTTTTTAAGGTCGAACACAGGAAAACAGTTGCCAAAAGTAGAGATGCCGGGAGAAAACTTCTAGAGAAGGCCAAGGCCCTCCCAGAGCTGTCGAGACATTAAAGAAGAAGAATTTATTTTTTACTGTTCTTTTGTTCCCAAAATCGAATAAAATCAAAAGAATATGTTTGGCGGCGTATTGAGGTATGATATACGAGAAGGGTAGACTTCCGACCCTGGACCCCCCATCCCCTTAAAGATTTATGTGTGTTGTCAGTGGGAAAATTAGAATTCTACGCTGGGAAATAAAATGTGTCGGTGATCTCAAAATTATTTAAAAAAGAAAAAAATGCTATCTTTAATCTTATAAAATTACAGTTCCTAAACCACATGTTTTAATTAAGAATTCAAATCTAGAACACAGAAGACAAGTTCATTTTACTCAAAATAGCGGGGGCGGTAAAGCAAGTTGACAAATCCCATGCAATATGATGCGACTCAAAAAAAAATATGTGAAAACCGCATCCACCAACACAGGCAAGTATGACTGAAGCTCCCTTAGTCATGAATACGAAAAATAAAAATGGATTTTGGAGACAATACCCATAAAAGAGCATAAATTTCATTATTTGAACATAATCATTACGTTAGTCACCTGTTTGTTTAGTCAAATGTGATTTCAGTTCGTGATTCAATAACAATTTTAAGATGGAACAGGTAGATAAATATCGAAACAAAACAGCATTTCTCTATACAAGTACGAGAAACAATTTTTCGTTGCAACAGTTTCTACTAAATGTTTTTTTTTTTTTTTTCAAAATGAAAATTTAGGTGCTGTATACGTATATTCCTAGATCATTGAAATATTTCAATAGTAGTAAAAATTGACAAAGGATGGTATTTAGGAAATTTTTTAAATAAAGGTATCCGACTACCTAAAAATTGTAAATTTTGCCAAAAATTGGCAATTTTTTTATGATTTTATTTTATAGGACAGCTTATTAGCTTTATAAAAATACCAAATTTATTATTTTTTCTTCACTAGAACAAAAACTACAATTGTTTTAGTTAAAGTAGATGCCACTACTTTAAGCAACATGTCATACTTTAAAATGCGTTTTACTCGAAATGTGTGCATTTTTTTAAATGCTCAAACGGAGACATTGATTGCTCAAAAAGGTTTAAAAATTATTAACTGAAGTTTTTTGTGTGTGTTTTTTTTGTTTTTTTTTTTGTATAATAGTAGAAATGTCTTAACCTTCAAATTTATCAATCACTGTTTTATTACAAAACTTACACAGTCCCTTATGCTAATATAATCACTGTTTTTTAAGCAATTTCATATAATAACTTCGACAAAGTGCTCTAGTTTTTGTAAAAATTAAAATTTCTCTTAACCTGAAGGACATTTCAAAAACGAATAGCAAAAAAACACATCAAAATTGAAAAATTGAACATTTTTTCATAAACTGTTTATACAAAATGGGCCCCGTTTATGCAATTTTTTGTAAATTTTTACCAGTTTTTTCCAATTTTAGTCATAATAATTTATTTTTCCTCTTCTTAATTTTAGCATATTTTTCTTGAGATGTACTAAATAAATCTAAAAACCACACAAAAAAAATCCCATACCTCCATTTTTTTTAAGAAAGAGTTTTTGCTAGTAGTCGGATAACTTAAAGAACATACTTAAATTTCCATGTGAGACTTTTTAAAATGTCATTTAGTCTATACCATGAATAAAAATTTCATTAAATGCATTCCATATTTTTTTCTTCTAAAAAAAGTTTAAAAAATAATTGTAAAAGAAAAGAATTTCGTTAAATCACAATACAGACAGCTATTTTCATAAAAATGTCAAAACACTCTGGTCTTTGTTCTCTTTTCTGTTTCGAAATATAATTTTTTACTGCATTCGTGAATAGTTTAACTAAAAAATCGTAATTTACATATTAACTGGATAAAAGCATGTTTTGTCAATTCCTTTCCTTCTCGATCTGAATTTAAATGAGAAGGCTTTGTTCGTCGGTTTTAAAAACGCACACAAATTTTGAAGAAGAGGATTGTGAGTAAATTAGAAGTTGAAATTGGGCCGAGTAATAGTAGCTAGAAAATGTGATTTCGTGATTTCATCAAAAAAGTTTAATTTAAACTTAATTTCCCCGTCACTTGCTTCAGGTTCCGGTAATAACCGCATCACTAGGAACCATAGCTAAATCAAAAATCTAACCTATATAGTTACCACATAAACGTAAACGTGATTATTTAAATGAAATTTAGATATTTTTACTAATAAGAGAGCACTGACAAAAAGAACTCTGAAGTTGTATATCTGATGATAATTATTTGTCTTTTATAAAATGTGAATGTGATGGAGGAAAGAGACTATTAACCTTCACAACTTCTTATTAGGGTTAAAAGAATATTTGAATATAAAAGTATATACCGCGTATATCTTAAAATTTAAGCCTCCATCGATTCTAAGTTTTATGATAAGTATAAAATAATTCTCAACTTTTTTGTGGAAAAAAAATAGTATAGAACAATTTTTAAATATAACCAATACTTAGAAAATTTTTAAAAAAATTAACGCGGATTAACGTTTGGGTATACTCAATATTTCGAAGTAAAATTTACGGTTGGCTAGACTACACGCGCTATAATTCAAAGTTATCTTACATAGTTCTCGACAATTCGAACACTCACTATCATGTAGAGTCCTGTAACAAACAGGTTGAAGCTTGCATGCTTTGTGTTGTATTGTCTCTGCGTGTCTCCCTTGTAACGTAGCCCCTTTGATGACCATCTGTCTGCCTTCTTTGTGTTTCCCCGTTTTCCCAAGCAAAAAAAATCCCTTTTATTGTTTTCCTTCTTCAAGTAGACAATATATCATCCGCACTTGTTGTCAGCCATCCATATCTTTCTTTTCACACGTGGTCTTGTTACACATGTGTTCCAAAAGAATGGTCCGCTATTGTGAAGAAGAGATGCGTTGGATTGTGTATTTGGCGTCGGAGTGACATGACGATTTATGACTCATCAGTGTGACTTATGGCATGTGGCACTAAATGAGGCATGAGCCGGACTAGACCGTGTCTTAAAGAACCAATGGTGGGGCATAGTGTCTGAGGGAACAGATAACAGATTAAACAGATTTTTAAAAATAAGGTTTTTTTCGTCAAAGAAGATTATGTATAGTATGCATTCTTTTAATAATTGTTTTTCATGCATAAATGCATTCTTTTAATGCATGACTTTTAACATCTGTATAATATTTATACTGTGTAATATGTATTTTTTAAAAATACTTTAAAATAATTTTATATATATGTATACACACACAATTGCTGTTATATTAGAGTTTCAAATTTAAATGTTTTGGAAGAAAATTTCTCTTCGTATATTTTGGGAGTTTTTCCCTACCCTCTTGGTGATTCGAAGTTTTTCTTTGGTCCCTTCAACTTTGAATCATCGAGAGTTCACTGTATATATGTATTCAAATCCAAATTTTATGAACGAAGGTTGATTGTTATAGAACTTCAGAAAATAATTTCTGAAATACATGAAAAGAAATTCAAGTTTCTCAAATCCAAAGGGTCGTGTGTGTGTGTGTTGTATCAAATTCTAGCTTGTTGAACAATTAAAAAAGGCATATTAACGGCGTTCCTCTTAATCAAAACTCGGTCAAATGATGAAGACAGAGCATCTAAGCAGGTACTTCAGTCTCCTGATTTCCACTATATGAGGAATTTGAGGACCAGACTAAATCAACTGTTGGCATTCATCGCTATTTCACAAGATTGCCTTTGTTGGAACCAGCAAGACAAGGTATGACACTTACATCGCCAGTTAACGTAATTGTCAGGCTATTGCAGTCAGTGGCGTACGCAGACCTCACTTACGAGGAGGGAGGGTGATTACATTCTAAAAAACACGTAGACGAAACTACCGAAAGGTTGAAAATGAAAAATGTGTTAGTATACGGTGTTAAGCCCCCAACTTCACTTCCCTTTGTGAATGGCACTGATTGCAGCATTTTAATTGAGAGCAATGGAATTTCTTAAGTTAATTTAAAAATAATTGATTGGACGTCCGGACGAATGGGAACACTGTTTCATATTAGTGCATTTCCACACGAACTGGACATTGAAGCTCCCAGTGGCGTAACGGAGAATATTAAGGCTCCCTCTGCAAAGTCAGGTTTTTGTTCGAACCCGGAGCTTACAAAGTGAACGTACTTGACGTCAGTCAGATATTGGGCCCTCTAGAGTCCTGCCCCCCCCACAATGATGGGGTTGCAGGGGTGTACGTTACACCACTGGAAGCACCCTTGTAAAGTTTGGTAACTGTTGGCGGTAGATTGAGTGTTTGTAGCCATTTTCCGTATCTGCGTGGGTGGTTTGTTACTTGTAAGGGAGAAAAGCGTTGGCCTGGGAACGGGATGGACAAAAAAAAAGGGAATCAATCGGTTTTTTTTTAATGCGAAGCGCTGGACTGGATTTTCTATTAAGACAAGAGATTTATTCCTTTGTTTTTTTTAGCCCCACATACTGGGCTTGATTTTTGTTGTATTTAGAAAAGATTGAATTTTGTTCTTTTGGGCACGTCGCACTGTGTCTACAATTAGTGAAAAATAATAAAGAAAGGTATTACAACCCTATTTGAGCAGAAAAGAAATCTGGATGAAGTTTTTTTTTTGTACCTGTCCCAGTTTAAAGGTGATACAGGCAAACCTATAAAAAAATATTTTTATTTTAATGTCAAAACGCACTAATATTGCTAACTCAAAATTGTAAACACCAAGTCAAACAATGTTCGGCAATATTTCATCTTGCACCTTGATAAAAAAAAAGTCAAGCTATATTTCGACATTGTTATTAGCAAAAATTTACAACATATTTGCAGACCGGTAGAAAATAAGATCTTGTGGGTGGCTTGCGTGGGTTCAATTTGACGTTTATGTTATTTACGTTCCATTTCAAGACGCCGTCAAGGAACAATTTTGATACTCTTATATAAGTATCCTGAGGAGAACAACCTGCTGTATATCCTTCAGCACAAAAGCTTTAAAATATATTTATCTGTTTACATTCCCCACCAGTAAGTACCTTTATAGGCGATCCTTCAAATATCGAATGTTCTTTTATGGGGTATCAGATATTAATAGTTTCATTCAAAGCTTTAATAAAAGTAAAGTGCCAACCTAGAATTTCGAAAGAAAAAAAAGAAGGAATAATAGGTATTTTTAGTAAACATGCCAATAAATCACAATCGATAATGTGTCTATTTTAAGTTTAAAGGCACATGCATTGTTTTTTCAGAAAAATATATTACTCTGCCAATTATCCCTGACATAAAAGAGCAGACACCGAAGTATGTCGAAAATATTTTTTTTTAAAAATGTGCAAAAATAGGCATATAACTTACCCTGATCGTAAAGTTATGTTTTTATACTACATTAAAGTCAAGATCGATAGCAAATATTTTATCGCCAGTTGCCAATTCCTTCATAATTTTTCCGGTTTATTAGAAACATGTTTTAGGCATTATAACCACGTCGTCAAAAATATGGAATGAGTGGACAGTATAATTATTTACAAGATAAAATGTTATGATAAGTCAGTCCACTTGAAATTCATAATTCTTGTTAACTTTTTGGGTTTTTTTTTTCTCTTCAACTTTTTATTTTTTGTAATTCAGTTAATATCCCTTTGGAAGGTGCACTACGAACTACTCGCCACTGGTCAAGAGTACTCAAACAGCAGTGCAATGAGCAAGGATTTTTGAAATAGTACCTTATGACGGATCTATACGCGTCATTATTCCACTAATCCTCTTGGGGAAACTTTGGGGCCAGCATTTGTGTTAATTCACAGCCTCTCAAGAAGAAACCCTGATATTTAAATTAGTTTGACTATATAAAGTCAAAGTTTTGTAGATGTAAGATAGAAGGAGCCGGAGAGCTGTTGCGGTGTTTCGTAAGTGAGAATATTAGAGTATTTCACAAATATAGCGCGCGAGCGCGAGTTAAGGAAGTAGTTGTTAATATGTTAAATTATTAGATTGAGGATCTAAGATAGATTGAATCATATTTAGTTATCGTATCATTAGCGCTTGTTCTCCTTGTCTAGTTCCTTTAGTTGTGTTTATTTAGAGTTATTCATGATATTAGAATGCTCACTTTATATATCACTCCTAGGGTTTCCTTTTGTAGTTTCACTTGTGATTGATTAAGTGTGTTTGAAGAGAAATAAAATAATAGTTATTATGGAAGTTGCTGGTGATGCTTTGTTTCCCCCTTAACACCTTTAGGTAGGCAAGACGGTGGTAGAGGGGTGCCAAATACATTATCCTCACAACATTACTTGTGTGTGTGTGCCGAATTTCCACTCCAAACTATGCTAAATCTTTCAAACTCGGTACGGTAGTCAAATTTATGAAGCTTCAGAACTTTTAAATTCTACTGTGTACTATCAACTTGTTTTCAAAAAACATACATTTGTTTATTGCCTATAAACTTACTAGTAAATATATGAAATCAGTTTTAATTAAATTGTGCATAACAAAAAGAACCTGGAATTGTACATAAAAAAGAAACTGAAGTGTAGTTTGTAATCTGGCATTATTTTTTTTTTTTGAATTTCAATTCATTGCTATATTTTTACACTTATTACAAAATATCCCCAGTTTTTTTTCAATTACTACTATTAGCTCGCTTTCTTCCTATACATTTATTTATTTATATAGCTTATTCAAATTTTCATTCGTTAATAAAATACTTTCTATTCCTCCAATCAAGTTTAAATAATTTTTTTAAAACTTGTTGGGGATGACACTTGATGTTAATACAGTTTTTTCAAATATCAATTCATTAATAACCGGTTAGTTAATTAAACTAATTACCGGTTTTCGACACAATTTTAGAAACGTCTCCATTGTTGTAACAATATTACTAAAAAAAATGACAAAAGTTGAGGTCACAAAACGGTTTTTTAGCCAAACTAGCCAAATCAGGTATATATATATATATATATATATATAATATCGTTCAAATTTTCAATCGTTGATAAAATACTTTCTATTCATCCATTCAAAGTGGGAAACTTAAAAAAATTTTATAATACTTTTTCCTAATAAATATAGTTACTCAAATACCAACACAAATAGCTGAATAGCGTCATCTTATTTCCTAAAATATTTCAGAGGAGATTCTGTGAATCTACCGTTGTCAAGAATTACCATCAAATGAGTATTTTTGAACAAATTCTGTGGCAGGAGAGGATTAAAGACGGATATACGCTGCATCTTTCTTTTAAGCCATTGCTAAGCTTTTGATGGATTATAAAACGAGAGTCAACAAGGTAACATGTTTCATCCTACTACTCGCACAAAAGGGACAAGGATACTACAGAAATAGTGCTATTTGTTCAAATTTATCAGCTGCTTCCCGTCCTCAAAAACGAATGCCTTCTTTCAATTTTCTGTGGATTTGTCACCAAAACCAAAATGTAATCTGTCCTTATCCTCGTTTATGGAGGCTCAGTTGATTGATTGATTCTCTTTGTGAACGACGATCTCCCATTTACAGAAAGTCCATCAGTCAAATCTTTTAGTTCCTTATAAACATCAAATAACTTAAATGAAATTGAACGCTTAGAGTTTTGCAAATCGCGATTATCCATTCCTTTCCAATTGCATTGATCGAAAGATTTTTTGGGGGAATTAAAGATTATCTCATGTTTGTTTCATATAATCCTCAGACTCTTTTAGTTTGTTGGGTATTCTTTAAGAACATACTTTATGTAGTTTATGTGAACACCTGTATTTGGTTCAACATCGGTATAAAAAGGGGATTTTTTTAAACACGTTTTAAAAATGAGAGTTCTGCTGTGAAAAAAATGCATGGGGGCAGGGGGGAGGAATCACTGGCTTAGCTAGTTCTGAAGGGGTCCTGTATCAAAATTCCTCCGGAAGCCCTTTTTAGATATACAACCCTATTAGTTGGACTGTAGTTGCACATTTTGGTGCCTTTGTAGCTTGGGTGGCTCCGTATTATTGATATGGTGGTAGCTTGGGGGGGGGGGCTCCGTATCATTGATACGGTGGTAGCTACGCCCCTGGATGGAATCACTCTTCCAAAAGCCCTTTTAGATATTAGAACCCTATTAGTTGGACTGTAGTTGCACATGTTGGTGCCTTTGTAGCTTGGGGGAGGGGGGCGTATCATTGATACGGCGGTAGCTTGGGGGGATCCAAATCATTGATCCGGCGGTAGCTTGGGGGAACCGTATCATTGATACGGCGGTATGTTAGGGGATCCGTATCATTGATACGTCGGTATCTACGCCCCTGGGTGGAATCAGTCTTTCCCAGAACTATTTATATTATAGGCTCACGATTTCAAGTTGCATACCGGCATCTTTTAAATAGATTTATATCCTATTTATTTGGATCTGATTCTCAATAAGGTTTTGTGAAAAATGAAAAAAAATAGTGTAAAATGGTTTTTCGAGATATCCAATTTTACGAAAGTAAAAGAAATTTAAAATTATAACTAATAAGAAGTCAATAATTAATTATTCTACCCGTATTATAAACTTTTAAACACATACATGGACTTGTAATTGGTCTAATTGCCCTATCCAACGAATTTTTTCCCCTTCGACTCTAAGCCGCACCCGATTTTCACTGGCACAAAAATGCGGCTTAGATTTGAGAAAGTACGGTAATTTCCTAGTTCCACTAAATACCCCCTAGTAGTATATACTGATGCTGAGATTGCTGAAAATGAACAGATTCTACTAGTCTACACGAAGTCTTCGTACAATTTGAACCGACGCATATTAAATCTAGGAAGTCTTAGATTTTCTCTTCATGTTGTACTTAAAGACCCACTATATAGAGGGGGTTGATGCACGTTTAATGCATTGAGGCTCAAAGTCATCCCCTTGGCGTGGTGTGGAAGTTTAATGTGAGGACCAAGATTCAAAATTATGAGGTCCAACACCAATAGCCTTCGTTTTGCTGAAAAGTATGGCCTTAATAAACTCTCTCTCCCCTCATGTTGGAGTGTCATGGATGTGGAGAGCCGCGGTAGCCCAGTGGTCAAGGTATCGGATCGTGGCTGGCAAGTCATGAGTTCGAGCCCAGTACTACTAAATACCCGCCGTGTAGGGGAACGAGGCACGTCAAATCTATTGAGAGCTGAAGCATCATCCCGTTGGTGTGGTAGTTAGGAGAAGGAGTGCCACAGCTCAGGTGTCCTCCTTATCACTTGACCATGGTTCAAAATTACGAGGTCCATGTAGCTGAACAGTGCGACACGTTAATACTCACTCACTCAGTCATGGATGTGGAGAATGGAACAAATACGAACTGAGTTGATGACCTTGTCATTTGACCTCAGTTATCGAAAATGAGGGGTGCTGAGTTTGTTAAACTGTATTTCAGGATTCAAACTAATTTTAAAAACTGTAACTTAACAGGTTTTACGAAAAGATAGAGGAAAAGGAAAAATCTCGAGTCAAATATCCTGAAAAGAATTTTCTGATTTTCTAAAATTATTAATTTCTACAGCTAATATAATTTCGAACTTTCAGTTGTTCTGAAACTAGTATACATTTTTGATACAATAAACCAAGTGAACAATAGCATGTTTTTTTTTCTTCTTCAAATTCTAATTCAGTTAAAAAAAATACAAGGAAAACTAGAATGGCTTGAATTGCACACAAATAACTCATATGTTTCACTTTCATATTCGTTACATTATTTACTTTCTCCTTTCTTTGATAATGACTTGCATTTCTTGTTATCAATACCTAATAGTTTCAACCTATTATTCTTGAGGAATTTCTTAAGATATATACTTATACTGGTGAGATTTTTTTTCACCTTTTTTAAATAAATATTTTCTTTGTCAACTTTATTAATAACATTTGCAACTGTAGGTTTTTCTCCTTTGTGTAGCTAAACACTAGATTTGATCATTGGAATTCTTTTTTTAAAAAAGGGTATGTCTAGATAACCTTAACCTAATTTGAATGCATAATTATTTTTATTTCCACTATTCCATTTCAGTTTTTTTTTCCTTCAAATTTCTTCAAAAAATAAGCATATAAGAATTTCCAACTGTGATTGACGACTATTCTCGTCGAGGAGAAGTTGCAGGATTTTGTGTCATAACGAGAATACTCATCATGCGTAAAAAGTAGTGACCATTGGCTATTTAAATTTTAATTTTTGTGAAAGACAAAGCATATTCTCAAATTTCAAGATGTTTAGAATATTTTGAGACCAGGCCGAAGTAAAACGAATAAATATGAACATTTGACGATGAACTCATGCGTCCGCGTATGCTCCGGCTGAAATAGTGTTCACATAACGAATTTATTTATCAGCGAATGATAATGTTTGTTAGGTGTTATTCTAAAAGGGGCAAAGATAAAAGTCGGAAAATTGATTTATAATAAAGTTTCTTCTCTCTCTCTCACGTGTGGTGTGAGCCTTGGTGACTTTTAAATATATCATTTAATATGTATAGTGCTTCGTCATTGCACTTTGCTGTCTGTATAAAGTACTACTACTTATCAGATCATTTTAATAAAGTACTACAAGAATCAGATCATTTTAAATCCTAATGGATTTAATCGCAATTTCTTTTGTTTGTATAAATAAACTAATTTGTTTGTACTAATAAACTTTTTCCGAATATAAACCGATTCGTAAAGAAGCGGAGAATTCGCTCTTCCCTCAAAGCCGAATAGAAAAAAAAATTTCCCTTTATTTTCAAATACATCGCGTTGAGGACGGAAATGCTTGTATTCTAGCAAAGCGGTCGGAATATATTGTAATCAAATTGCTGTAAAGTTTATCGCTAACGACAATAATCGTAATTCTATCCGAAACTAACACATTTTTTTTCATTCATTTATTTATAGTGCGCAATATTTGCATCAAACAAATTTTCTGTGCCATTTTTTATTGGAAAATGCAATGATGAGAAATTTGTATGTAGGACGTCTTCGTCGACCTATGTTTCATGCCGTGGAGGGAAAATTCGCTTCAGGGTGATGATATACATTCAAGTATCACAATGATTGAACGCAAAATTTAAGAGCTATTCTGAAACCCGAATTCTGATACTAACTTTGAAGTATTTAAGTGACTTTCTTTTAGAATAATTTCCCCCTAAAGTTAAAGGCTAAAATTAGTTGCGTCTGACTAACAGAAAATGCTAAAAACAAAGAAAAAACCACTTTCTTAAAATAACGGTTTTTTCGAAGTTAGCGAAACCATATATAAGCAGCCACCTTACTTTAAGGGGATACAGTATGATTCAATTGACAAAAATCGTTCAAAGAAATCACATTTAATTTTTTTTAACGTAAATTATTTTTTATATACTTTTTTACAAACTCACAAAATTTTAAATCTCTAAATTTAAAAAATGCAGAATTATGATAAACTTTTACGTTTGTTTTTATTCTTATTCCAATGGCAAATCAAAACTTTAAACTGACTTATCTCAGAGAAAGATAAAATAACTACACTGGTGTCCAAAAGTTAAGCATAATTCGTAAAATGCGAAAGACAGGGAGTAAATATTCGTAAAAACACTTCAAATTTCTTGCAAATATTAATTGGGTGAAGAAGAAACATTGGGTTTTTTCAAAACTTTTCAGTCGACTACGTCCTGCGCGAAACACCGGCGCATGTCGGAATGAGGAGAAACCGATTCACGCAGCATAGGCAGTTCAGACAAGTTTCGTGCTACTGATGTGCGAAGGAACGTTGTTAACCATAAAAAAATGAATGATGGCACAAAGACGCCAATTGGGCATGTTTACGAAAGGAAGAATCGTTGGAATGCTGGAATCCTCACGATCACAAACCGAAGTGTCTCGAATTCTGAATGTGGACCAGTCTGGGATCTCAAGACTGTTGCAGAAGTTTCAAAGAACGGGAGATGTTACCCGACAACCAGTATCAGGTCGACCAAGAGTCACAACCCCTCGCCAAGACCGATATCTGGTAATAAGTGCGCGACGTCAGAGGGGCAGTACTGCCAGAGCACTGGGTTCGGTGCTCACAGTCGCCGCAGGAATACGAATTTCGATACAAACTGTTTACAGGAGACTGAATCATGCTGGCCTGTATGCCAGAAGACCAGTAGTTTGCATTCCCCTCACGTCTGCGCATAAACACGCTCGTTTGAACTGGAGTTTGAAATATCAACATTGGAGTGTGGGAGAGTGGGCCAATGTGATGTTCAGTGACGAGTCCCGGTTTATTCTGAAAATGATTCTCGGTGGGTAACGATATGGAGAGAACGCGGAACACGTTTTGAACCAAGAAACATAACGGAAAGACATCATTTTCCATCAAGGGGAGTAATGGTTTGGGCAGGCATCATGATGGACGGCCGCACAGACCTCCATTTCTTTGACACGGGTCTGTGTCTGCTCAAAGATACAGAGACGAAGTTCTTGAGCCTTATGTTCACTTGTTTCGAGGTGCTGTCGGTCCTGACTTCATATTCATGGATGATAATGTGCCTTGTCACCGAGCGCTGCTGATTGATGACTTCTTTGAAACGGAGAACATCCCGCGCATGTCGTAGCCTGCGAACTCCACTGATTTAAATCCTTTCGAGCTTGTATGGGATATGCTTGGGAGACAAATTGCAGCCCTTTCGCACCCACCAAGCTCCGTTACAGAACTGAAGAGAGCTCTCCAAGAAGCTTGGAACCGTTTGAGCCCACAACTCATTCATCATCCCATAGCAAGCAGGGTAAATGGCTGTGCAGCGTGCCTGGCTGTCAGAGGTGACCACGCGCCTTATTAAACTGCAGCATCAGTATTTTATTTAATGTTTTCTTTCATTTTTTCCTTAAAGTGTGAATCCTTGCTATGCTCAGTTTTCTTTCAAACTGCTACTTTGGATAATAAAATTAATTATTATCATTCTTTTGCTTTGCTTCCTTATTTTATAACCATTTTACACTCGCAATCACTTTTCCCGCCATTCTGATTTACAGTCCCTTCTTTATTCACATAATTATCAATTATGCTTAACTTTTGGACACCAGTGTAGTTTGCCTACATTTAAAATGCTAAGGCTTTTTTCCGATTGTGCCTAAAACTTGAAAATTTTTTTCACTTGTTGCTAATCGTACATGAAATAAAAGTTGGTGTTTATTTTTCCTTCAAAGCAATACTTATTTTTTAAAAAAATAATTGAATTTTGAATTTACACACTTCTTAAGGAATTTTCAATAAGCATTCATAAAAAGAATTATTGTACGAATAACAATCATGTTATCGCAAAACCCGTACCAAATTTTGGTATACATAGTTTGAAGTATTTGTAAATCAAATTTCATATATATGTAATTTTTGTAAGAGGAGTAGCATTTTAAATCGTGGCCGCGGTAGCCAAGTGGTCAAGGTATCGGATTATGGCTGGCGTGTCATGAGCTCGAGCCTAGTACCGCTGAAGACCTGCTATGTAGGGGAGCGATGCACGTTAAATCTGACGAGAGCTCAAACATCCTCCCGTTGGTGTGGTGTGGTAGTTAGGAGAGGGGGTGCCAACTCAGGTGTCGTCCTTGTTACTTGACCATGGTTCCAAATAAAGAGGTCCGTCGCCAAAAGCCCTCGTGTAACTGAACAATGCGACGTTAATATTCACTCGCTTAGCATTTTAATTCCCTTCATAAGTTTTAAGTTTTTCCCTTAAAAAATTAAATGGTTAGCGTTTTATGAAATTTTAAACACCAAATCTGTTTTACGTCATACATACACATAGGATGCAACCAAAAAAATTATGAAAATCATTAAATTAAAAAATTTTGTGTAAATCGTATCATGTCCCTTTAACTTTAAAAAAATTCCAAAACTCCTAGCATTATACAAGGAAATATACAGTAATATATTTTCATAAAAATTTTAAGTAAAGATGTTCTTTTAGATATTTACGAGAAAATAAGGTCATTAAAATACCCAAAAAAATAAATTCAATATTTTATTTTACAATACTCTAAGAAAAAATTGGCTCGAATATTAATACTTTCCATAAGATCATATTTTTGTTCTTATACAGCTATGTGACATTGTCTTTCTTATACCATTTGTAACCGGATTAACCTAAGGTCAAGTCGCTTACAAAGTGGCCGTCGCATTTTTCTTTTATTTTCCATAGAGCAACGATTTGGGAAGATAAAGAAAGTTATATCTCTTCTGTCTCCAGTCAAAAAAGAAAAGGGAAAGATTAAGGAACTAAAGACATGTTGGTATTTTTGTGACATTTATCTGTCTTAGTCTGATTCACGGTTCAAGAATTTTTTTTAAATGATCCATCCAAGAAGCTGAGGGAAATCCATTCGTTCTTAGCTCAACCGCAGATTCCCCGTCTGCAAGCGACCGACGAAACTCGTCGAAGAAGAAATAGAAAAATATGGGTGGTAAAAAGATGGATTATATATTTTTTCCTTAGAATTATACAATTCAAAAGCAATTCGTTTATCGGTAGTAATCAAAGTTTTTAATATTTAAAATACAAACTGTAGTCCTTCTTTTATTTTTATTTTTCAAAGCAATAATGAGCATGCAACATTAAAATTACATATTAAGTTATCAAATTCACGTCATTTTGTGTCATTTTCTAAGAAAGCAAAATTCATTTTCTACTTGCAACAACTTTTTTTTTTAAAAAAAATGCAGATGTGGGGATTTTTTGTTTGTTTTTTAGATTTGTTTAGTACATTTAAAAAAATATGCTAAAAATAAAAAGAGAAAAGGAAATTATTATTACTAAAATGGGAAAAAATGGGTAGAAATTTACAAAAAATAACATAAAGGGCCCCATTCTGTACCAAAAATTTATGAACAAAATTATGTCATGTTATTCCTTTTTGAAATGATCTTCAGGATAAGAGATATTTTAATTTTTACAAAAACTAGAGCACTTTATCTTAGTTATTATATGAAATTGCTTAAAAAAACATTGACTATATTAACATAAGGGACCGTATAAATTTTGTAATACAACAGTGATTAATAAATCTGAAAGTTACAACACTTTTACTATTACACAGAAGATATACAAAAAATTTCAGTAAAATATTTTCAAATATTTTTCAGCAATCGCTGGGCCCCATTAGAGCATTTTCAAAAAAAAAAAAAAAATCGAGTAAACGCGTTTTAAAGTTGGAAATTTTGCTTAAAGTAATGGCATCTTCTTTTACTAAAACACGTGTAGTTTTTGTTTTAGTGAACTTAAAATAATTAAATTGGTATTTTTATAAAGCTAATAAGATGCCCTTTAAAATAAAATAATAAAAAAATTGGCAATTTTTGGCAAAATTCACAATTTTAGGGTAATCGGATACCTTAAACTGAATTATGTAAAATAACGATTTTTTTATTGGAAAATCTTTTACCGTAAAATCCGATGTATAATGCGCACCTATACTTTCAAGCTGCGATTTTTAATTTTTAGATGTATTCGTCGTATAACGGGCACCCTCTGTCTTACGAAGAAACTTGAAATGTACATGTGCAGTGTTTTAATGTTTTGAAATCTTTTAATTGAGGTATTATTTCTAGCGGTAGAAAAAAAAGTACGTATACTTCTAGAATTACAACCCTTTTAATTCATTAGGTATGTCATTTATTTTTAAGGAACAATATTTAGATCTATGTAGAAGTTTTATAATTTTTTTCTCTCTGCTCATCTTTATTTTATTTTTAAAGCTTTCCTTTCTACACCCAGCATCTTCCGCTCACCCGTAAATTTCGATCTTATTTTTTGTGTTAAAAGTACGCGTTATACACCGGATTTTACGGTAATTGGTTTTTTTCGCACCTAGTCATGCTATAAGTTCTAATACTATACAATTATAAAGGAGCTAAATAAAACACTAATCAAATTCAAAACCGTCTTTAAGTTTAATATGTATCTTTAAATTTAACATATTGCGCCTTTTTTATTCAAAATCTTCGCGTTTTGACTTCACAGTCCTTAAATCTCTCTTTAGGCTATCATCTATTGAGGCATACACTAGCTCTGTGGCAATTTCCATCGCTGCTTTTCTCAAAGAACGCTTAAAACTTCCCTGATTGGAATGCCATGTTTGGCACATAATTGCCTACAATACTGATCTCCCAGTTTATAGTCGACTGGATTAAAATCCGGCCTGCTGGAACGACAATTTTCGTGTCCTGTTAAGTCCGGCACATTCTCTTGCTCACTTGATGCGCTTTATAAGCGGTAACCTTCGTGGTATGATCTTATGTGCAGAGGGTAAAGTCTTTCTTTACATGTCTCTTTTCTCCCTGCTTCTCCTGCTTATCTTCTGGACTTCTGGGGCATTTCCCTGGGAAAGTTGTGTTGATAAAAGCAGAGAGCAACTGTAGTAAAAGCTGACATTAGGGGTAAGAGCATATAATACAAATTTTATTTACAACACTACGATACCGATAACATGACGAAATCATTTCGATTTCGATTAAAATTTAATTAGATGCCAATATAGTCGTCAAGTGAAGTGCCGGGTGGAGATCAAAGTGGTTAAATAAATTTGGATCACCTAAAATGAGTAGGTTTCTACTTGAAGTACGAGAGAATTAAAAAATTTTAACAAGTTGTTTGGAGATCAAGACCTGGTTTGTGACATTCTTATGCGAAAAGGCTAATGGACTTCGTGTTAGCTTTCCTGCTCAAAGGGGCTTTGAAACAACAACAACATTCTCTTCAACCACTACCGAGTCATCTTTGCCCCAGGAGCAAGAGTAGAGCCCTGTTCAAATGTACAATCTTTTCCATTGTTTACATTAGCTGGTGTTCTCACCAGCTCAGACAACCGCATCTTCTTCAGTTTGCAATGCTGTTGATCTCAGAAAACCTATTATTGACTCGATAAGTGAATAACTGTTTGATCTCTAAATGTTTATATATAGGAGCCTAAAAATCACCAACGAGCTTTTCTTTTTCGATGCAGTGATATACATGGTCAGGCGTCGAAACTTCCTTTTTTGAAAATGCAATAAAACATACCACATGTTTCATTCGACTTTATTGTAAAATTTTTCGCCTTCCACACACATTCAACATAGGATTTTTGAATTTACACAGTTCTAAACACAATGTCTGTTAAATATTGCCCTCCTTTATAAATACATTGATGCAGTCGATTTCGAAAACTTTGAGCCACCTTTTCAAGAATTTCGAAAGGGATATTGTCAATTTCGGGTCGGATGTTGTTCCATAGGTCTTCCAGGCTCTTAGAGCAATCTTTTTAAACCAGGGATTTGAAATAAGCTCACAGGAAGTAATCAGGAGGAGATAAATCAGGTGAGCACGCAGGTCAGTTTACGTCCCCTCGCAGGGAGATCAGTCATTTGGGGAAGGCTGCTCTTAAAACACCCATGAAAACCTTGGAGGTGTAGGCTATGGACCCATCTTGTTGTAACTACATGTTATCAAGATCCCTTTCTTGGAGAGAGAGGGTAAGAAGAATTGTTGGATCATTGTCACATGCCAGTCTGAATTGACACACGAACCTGTTTCACATTTCCAGGCATTCTAACGGTCTTTAGAGGTCCTTTCCTTTCTTTGGAAACATTCCCCATTGCTCGAAAAACATCTATCCACATTAAAACACATTTCCGATCAGGCGGAACACGACATCGAGGAGGAAAATCTAAGTGACGATGAAAGGCACGTTGCACTGCAGCCACTGACCGAAAATTCGAGAAATACGCCTCCATGGCAAAAGCATCCTGCTGCCTCGATCACAACGTGTTGAGACTGAGAAGGGCGGAAACACAAATATTCCACTCCAACCCTTCCACCGAACCCCTCCCCCCTACGAACATCCCTGCAACATGTTCAAAAAAGGAAGTTTTCGCGCCCCACCCTCCCCTGTATATGGTGTACGCTTCTATTTAAAGTGTTATAGCTCTGACGGATTTAGAACAGCCTGTGCGAAAGATAACTATCGGAAAAATATTACAGACGATCTCTAACTCTGAAATTTAAAATCGTCTGCTCCGCTTAAGTCACAACAGACGATCTCAAATTTTTGCATCAGAACTTATGGCACCACTTGATTTTGCATCAGAACTTATGGCACCACTTGATTAGTATTGCAGTTTTTTTTGTAAGAAGGAAAACAAATAATCTTATTTGAACTATTCACTCCTCGTCCCTACGTTTTCCTCTCGAAGACCCAGGTTGTATTGAAGTTGGTGTTATATTAGTGATGCGGTGCATTCAAATAAAAGAGTGAATTATTTTAAAATTAGGGTGGCAGCGGTAGTCTATTTATCAGGGTGAAGGACTAGTAGAAGGCGTGTCATGAGTTCAAACCCTAATGCCACTAAAAATCCGCCATGCCAAGGGACTGATGCATGTTAAATCCATTGAGGCGCGAAATGATACCGTTTGCGTGATGTGAGAGTTCACAGAGAGGGTGCTTGCTCGGGTGTCGTCCTCATCACTTGATCGAGGTTTAAAATTACGATGTCCGTTGTCAATAACCCTCGTGTTGTTTAATAGTAGAACTTTAATAACACTCACTGTTTATATAGGATATATTTACAAGAAAGAAATATAATGTTTAGAAATATTTTATTTACATGTATGTTTGTACTGCTTAAGCATTCAACTTTCTTCTATTAAGTTTATATGTATGAAAGTTTCAGATTGGGTGATGTATTTTAATAGAATTCACCGACAGTACATACGATATAATTAATACACACATGTATGTATTTAATACATACGATATACCAGGGGGCGAACCAATGGCACGCGTACCATTGATGGCCCGTGACGCAATATTTTGGGCATGCCACCGATCAAAATGGTTTGCATTTTAATTCAAAATAACGAAGTTCAATTTGAAGTATTACAAACAAACGCGAGTAATCGGTCGCAGTTTTCAGCAAGATTTTCCCATTTCTAAGAATAATCGGAAACGCTCAAATTTTTTACGTACCCTGAGACTTCATTCAATAAACTGAACTTGTCCCAATTCGATTGGTTGGAAATTGAAAAATTTGAAATGTAACTGATTGATTTCCAGTCTAGTTCAATATAGATTCAAAAATTTGTTGAAAAATAGAGAAAGGTGGGATTGAGAGATTGAAACAGAAACATTAACAAGCAATATAAGTAAAAATCCTAGTCAAGAAATTTTAGAAACGTGGAATTTGTTTCCAGATACATTTAACAGTTTGAAGACGCTGGACCATGCAATTTTAACCCTATTTTCATCTACCTACGCATGTGGATGATTATTTTCAGAGATGAATAACATTAAAGACTCGCTAAGAAACCGTTTGGCAGATGACTGGAAAACAGCATGTATTCTGCTAAAAGTAAACACCCTATAAGCCTAATATAAGTTTCTTTTTCATCTAATCTGCAACAGCACTCACACTTATGTTACTTTAATTTGAATTACACATCACACTAAAACACTTACTACTATAAAGTACAAAACGTAGTTTTTCGTAGTAAATAATTTGAAGTTGTTAATAGTATTTAATTTTATTATTTTTCCAATATTCACAAGTCAAAATTATTTGATGGCACGTCTGTACCTCATGAAATATTTCCTTAGAAAATATGGCACATGGATCCGTAAAGGTTCGCTACCCCTGCGATGTACAATGCATCCTATATTTCTCCAAAGAAGATTTTTGAGCTAAAAATTATAGTGTGATATCTATATATGAGTTAAAATATCATTAATCTTGTAATAAAAAAGCATCTAAATAAAAACTTAGAGAAAAATGCGGCCTAGACTCAATAGTTAAAATAATTATTTAAAATGTGGATAAATTTAATTTTTTGCCTAAATTTATTTTTAACACCCTTTTATAAGCTTCATTTGTATGTAACGGAACATTTTAACTTAATTTTTACCCACTTTTAAATGATCATATTAATTTGAAATCTAGCTCATTTGTCCAGGATCGATGACAATGCAATTTTCAAAAAATTTTGTTCCATTGTCCCAATCAGGATCATCAGGATAAACGATTTCCCATTCTCAGATCCCATTTCCAGATTTGGCGACTAATCTAGATTTGGCGACTAAAAGATAAAGTTATGATTTAGTTTGATTACCTATAAAAAAGGGTGTTTTTTAGTTTTTTAAAACTATAATTTATTGTTTCCAAAAATATTGCATCTAAACAATTTTTTTTGCAATAATATACTTAAAACCATTTTATGTGTATATTCTGACTCTAAACATAAAAAAATCCGTCAATTAGACTCTTTTTCTGAATCACATTCCGAACGTGTGTAGTTGGTCTCCTTACGTACAATAAAGTCACATAAAACTAATATTCATTTTTGGAACATATGTATATTCCCAGTTCTTCTCCAATATTCATATATTGAAACATTCTTGGCGTGGAGTAATTTCAATAGTCGCAGAACTTTCGCCCAGTAGCGCTTAATGTGCCAACTTGGCAACCCTGCGAATGCTAGCGATTATTAGATTAGAATAAAGCGGTCAAAGGTTAAACAACGGGCGACTCCCACAGTATATTAAAAATGTACGGGGAAAAAAAGTTCTACGTGCGCTCGAAATTAACGACTCCCGCAATTCACAAACAATTGCCGATGGAAATTTGGGAGTATTTGTTGTTTTTCGAATCCAACTCTTATTCTCTTCTTTTTTTTTTAAGGCAACATGAATATTCTTGATTTATTTGGAATCTTGGTTGAAATACGATGAGAACAATAAAAAAAGACAGGTAACTAATTGAAGTATTATATATAATATATATATTCCCATTTTTTTAATAACATACGTTGCACAAAAGATTTCAATTTCAACTTCATATCAGTTTAGATTCGCATATAAAGTCTTATTTTAAAATAAAACTCATTTTCAATTAGCTCGCATTGAATAGATTTGATCTAATTTGATACTTTATTAACATCGCATTTCAAAACAACATGGCCGCGGTAGCTGAATGGATGAATGAAATCACAAATTCATGGCCGTGAGTTCGAGTCCTGATAACATTGAAGACTTGCGGTAAAAAGGGACCGATGCCCTTTAAATCTGTCGAGGCTAATGCCCTTACGTTTTCATGTTGTGGAAGTTTAGAGAGAAGATTGCTAGATCGTGTCATCTTTATCAATTGACTTAAGTTCAAGATTATGAGGTCTGTCGTCAGTATACCTTTCAAGAATGATACAATCAGTCCAGTGACCTTTTAATTTTTTCAATACCTTTTTCGTAGAACGATTTTCTTTTGCTCTCAAAATAGGCTGCAACTTCGGCAATCACTTCTTCATTTGAGCCAAACCTATTTCCTTGGAGCATTATTTTAAGGTCTGCAAACAGTTAGTGGTCACTGGGAACCAAATCTGGACTGTACGATGGGTGAGAAAGTAATTCGAAGTGCCATTCGTTCAATTCGACCATTTTTTTCTTTGAATTGTGGCACGGAGCATTGTCTTGGTGAAACAGCACCTTTTTCTTTTGCATTGAGGACGTTTTTCCTTTATTTTTACACTAAGTTGATCCAATAACGACATGTAATATTTACTATTAATTGTTTTGCCTTTCTCAAGGTAGTCAATTAACAACATGCGCATCCCAAAATATGGAGGCCATAACCTTGCCAGATAACGTTTGAGATTCTGATCGCTTTGGACAGCTGCTGTTCTCTCAGCTGCCGATCCTTTTGATTCTAGCGTGTAGTAATGGATCTACGTTTCATCCATTGTCACATATCTGCTTAAAAAACTTTTTTCTGAAATAGCTCCAAACAGTGTTGTGAATCGTCGATGCGTTGTTGTTTTTGATCGACAGCTAGCAAACGCGGTACCCACTTTGAACACAGCTTTTGCATTGACAAATGATCATGCAAAATAATGAATACACTGCCTTTTGATATCTTCAAATACTCTACTAACTCACAGAATTTCAATTTTGGATCGGCTAAATCGATTTTATGGACTTATTTGATGTTTTCTGGGGCAACTGCAGAATTTGGGTGACTTGAGAGTTCAGCGTCGTTTGTGTCTTTGCGCGACCACTTTTTAAGTCACCATACTACCTATTAACCGTTGTTGGCGATGGAGCGGAGTCTGGATAATACTTATTCAGTCACTGTTTTGCTTGAACAGTGTTTCGTCCCATCAAATAGCGATGCTTAATTAACACATGAAATTCTTTTTCACCCATAGTTTCTAAACGAGCAAAAGTTATTTCACTAAAGTCACTGTAGCTTTTAAACTAAATAAGATATTCTCACGCAATTTTGTGTGACACATGACGTTTGAAAGTTAGTGCTTCTAGTTTACGCTTAGGAAAATTAGAAAGTATCTTTCTTTATATGTCAGGTCCAGGATTTATTGAGTGATGTGTTATGTAGTGTGCAAGATATAATCACAAAACATGTAAAGTTACCTGAGTAATTGCTATTCATTTTTAGCAGTTCACTCGGACTTTGGCTTGCACTGAATCAAAATTAAGGCTCTTCCAAGTACATGTCATTTTAAGTTCGTGAGAATTACTCTGTACTTTTCCATTTAGAAATTACCTGGCATCTAGATGTGTATCGGTTTGAAGAGAATAAAGGGCATTCTCAAAAACAAGGAATAATAAATGTTTCTCTAGAACTACATTTCTCTTCTTAGGGCGGCGGAAATTATTTTTAAATATTTCTTAAATATCTGAAAATGTAAAAAATGACTAAAATAAATAGAAAAACATATTAAGAAATTGGTGGGTAAATATAATTCCAGAGAAACCTTTATTGTATATTCCGTTTATAAATGAATAATTTTTCGATATATTTCATGTCAGTTGAATTAGAATATAAACATAGGGGCAAAATGACTTATCACCTACCGCTTATTTTTATTCTTCTTTAATTTGCAACTATAGAAAATATTCCTTAATATCTTCGATAAAATTCTTGTCAAAGTAATCTACTTTATTATTTAAAGTTCAGATAATTTTAATTTTATAAAACTAATTGTTTTTGTTTTATGATGCCATCCATCAACAAAAGCTATTAGTGAGTTTAAAAGAGGGCAGATTATTTCTATGCGACAGAAGGTGTGAAAGTATCTAAAATTTCAATATAACTTAGAATATCAAATAGAAGCGTAGCGATAGAAGTTAAATATGCTTAAATATAAAGCATATTTAACTAAAGGTAGCACAAAAGCTTCATCTTCTAGTGGACATAGACCGAAGAAAATGCAAAACGTGATGAGAGGAAATTGAAGCACATTGTGAAGAAAAATAGTGAAAACAGACAACTGACAACTCTATAAATTACAAAAAAGTTTAAACTCGAAAACAAAGATCACTCAAAAAGCAATACGAAGAGAACTTAAATCTTTTGGCCTTGCAAGTCGACGACCAACATGAAGTAATTAATTGACAAGTCACTTTCGACTAGCTTTCTACTACTTTAAGTTATACCCGCTAACTTCTGTCATCTAACTCCTAACCACTCTCTAACTCTCGAACCTAAAAGTTAATGCTTAAATATAAACCTTGATTTACATAAACCACATCTTCTTCGGGAGAAAGTTTTCGGTAGAACAATATTTAAAGAAACAGTATTTCCCCAAGAGGATTAGTAGGAGGCTTGCGAATATACCCGTTACACTAGTTCAGGCTCTATAGAGGGATCCCAGTTATATATAGGTAAAATATTATCCCTCTACAGAAGTAATTTTTAAAAAGGGTGATTATTTTGGAAATATATAATTCTTTCTTCATTTTTATTGCAAAAAAATTGCATTTCAATAAATTTTAATTGTAATAATATTCTTAAAACCATTTTCTGTGTATATTCTAATTCTGGGGTGGGCATTAAGTCGATCGCGATATACCGGTGTACCACCAGGGTATTTTGTGGTGACCGACTTCTCTAAGACCTAATAATCATTCTTCATACGAAGGTCTAGAAATACCGTATTTATTTGAATCTAAGCCGCACCCCAAATTGAAAATTGAAAAATAGTCTCTAAAATGGTTTATCGATATCCAATTTTACGAAATTTTCACAAATTTAAAAGGAAAACTAATAAGAAGTGAATAATTATAGTTATCAGTATGAAAACTTTTAAATACATGCACGAAGCTGTAACTGCTCTAAATACCCCATCCAACACATGTTTTCCCCCTTCGATTCTAAGCCGCGCCTGATTTATGGTAGCATTAACTTTGGGTAAAAAAGTGTGGCTTAGATTCGAGTAAATAAGGTATTTTAAAAAATACTGTGAAAAAAATCGAATTATAAGAGAAAATTTCGTTGAAAAGAAAATGCACTTCGCTATTTGGAGGCAATTTTATGAAGAAAATCGTAAAATGTTCTTGGTTCCAGGAAAAGTTCGCGAAATAGAGAAATTCGTAAAATAGAGGTTCGTAAAATGAAGGTCCGTCTGTATTGAATACTTTCTTTTAGTTCACTACACCTACGCCACTGAGTGGACCGCAACACCTTGAAAAAATTAGAAGTAGCCCTCACCCCTGTTCTAATTCAAGCGACTCTAAATCAGTGATTCCCAAAGTGGTCCATATAGACCCCCAGGGGTCTATGACGACCTCCAAGGGATCTACGTCAGCCAAAAATAAATTTGGGGGTCCATGAGGTGTAAGTGTGATACTGGCTTTCATTTAACTTTAATTTTAAAAGAAAACTTATAATCACACACACGTATAAACCAAATTTTGCCTATATTTAACAGATTTATTTACTAAATTTAATGAGGTTAATTTGCATTTACAAGGTGACATCATAAATTTTATTAAAACAAGAACCCTTTCAGCTTTTCTTTCCTGATTTAAGCTAAAGAAATTTAATACTGGAGGTCCCGAATTTTCTACATTTGTCACAGACAATCAGAACGTTTTAACCTACATTCAGTATTTAAATGCCGTTTATTCAGATTTTGAATCCAGGTTTGAAAACGCTTTGACTATATATGGCAATACCACAGTAGGCAATGAATTCATATGATCATATTGAAAAAAAAATGTTAAATTACAATAGAAATTAATAAGCACTAATGAAGATCTTAAAGTTTAAAAACGAATGCTAGCAATTTTGGCTTTAAAAAGTCAAACCTGTTATTTGTCCCGACTTATGGAATATTGTGAGGTTTTTCATTGTTTTTCCTAGAGTGAAGAAGTTTCAGTGCGGTTGCCAATTTCGAAAAAGAAAAATGGACGCTACTAAAAGAGGAGATTTAAAATTAAACCAGACAAGATTGATAACAAATGTTGTAAATTTGATACTGTAGTGCTAGAGATTCATCCCTCTCATTAAAATAATTTGTTTATTGTTTAGTTAGTTTACTTAAAAGTTTTATTTATTAAATAATTTTAATTTAATTAATATATGCTTTTTAAATATTATATTTCATTACAGTTAGAAGAATAAGTAGTACCAGCGGCTAAAAAGAATTCAAGTTGATAAATTTGCGAAAATTCAATATTAATTAAGCAGGGGGTCTATCCCAAACCGAAAAACAGGGCAAGGGGTCTACGAGACAAAAAAGTTTGGGAACCTTTGCTCTCTAAATATTGGAAGAGAGGATATTTTATTGAGTTAAAGGGAAATTTATTTCCTAACAAAAGTATCATTCGACTAATAGCATTTAACACAGACGACAACTAAGCATTTTTTTAGGTTTTTCTCACTTGCCCTTCAAAGGCGGAGTGCCTAGGTCATCCGCACAGAGCACGATGCTACAATTTGCAAAGCATCTTAATTCAGATTGACGTAAATGATGTGGGACTGCAGAGAAGTTATGCAGCGGCATATGTGGGGAATTAATTGTTCAAGAAATGTTCTCTGCCCAGCTACTGTATGCTGCCAATTCTGCGGTCAACGACAGCTTGCATCCGCTCACTAGATAATAACAGATCTTTTTTTTTGGTCGCCGTTGAATCAAAGAGTTGTTGCACAATACAAGTGTCACTGTTTTGAGGAGTGCCGTCCCAGCTGTAATTACTAATCCGCGGAAACGAGGGTCATGTCACTCTGAAATAGTTACTCGCTATTGTTTTGAGAGGGGAGAAAATAGTTTGGGTTGTGTGTGATACATCCAAAGATTGAATATTATTTTGTGTCGAAATTTTCGACATGTTCGTTCGCTAATGTATGACAGAAATTTCCAAGTAGGGTTTGTAGCCCCGGGATCCCGGTGGTTTTTTCAAATCCCTGGATTTAATTTTTGACTGTGAATTATATTTTGAAATTTTTTTCAAAGTATAGTGAATTTGGTATTACATTTAATGTATCTTATTTACTTTTTTGTATTGTATACGTTTAATGTCAGTTTTCATATGTGTTGAACCTTGAAGGTTTCGAGGTGGGTGTGTATGTTAAACCGTAAAATTTGATATGCTTTCTCTTATTTTATTCTGTAACTTTCTCCCCATCGCGAGTGGGGTCAGAAAATGGACATTTCTCCCACCCTCAGGATGTCCTGTGTCAGCTAAAATGGACAGAGGCAATTAGAGTTTTTGGAAGATATCTAGTAGGATTTCAGCCCCAGGATTCCGGAATTCCGAAACCCCGGAATCCCGGAGTTTTTTCAATCCCGAAATTCCGGTATAAAATAACTAATTCCGGGATTTAGTTTTTGTTTGAATTATATTTAAAGCATTTTTTCTCATAAAAATTTTCTAAGAATCTAATTTTTCCAAAATTTATATTTTGTTTATGAAATATGTAAGCAGAATTTTTTTGTGCAATTATTAGTGTTATAGGTAAAAAAATATATGCACTGCTCTCACATTTCTTGTATGGGAGAACGTCGTACAGATCTAAGTGACTCACTGCAATGCTTACACAATAATATAAGCAAGATCTCAAGAACAGATTTTGTCACAGTTTCCTCTTCAATTAAATGCCGTTAATTGTAGGGGACCTGTATGGAAGTCTTGAGACACTTCGAATCCCATTGCATTTCTAACAGTTGATGCAACTGGATCTTCTATTTCAAATGAGGTAACAATTGAAATTGATTCTCATTATGATTCAATAACTGGATCAATTTATATATACAAAATCCATTAAGTGTAGCAAAAGAACTAATAAAGTTATCAAAGAGGTTTATGCACTAATGTAGTCTATTAGATTTGAAACACTGTCATCAAAATTTCAAAAAGGAATATCTTTTTCTTTTTTTTAAAAAAATGGAATGAGACGTGGTGACTACCTAAAAAGAACATATTCCTATTAATGATGATAACACCTACTAGTAAAGAATCCGAACGTGCATTTTCTACAGCACGACAATTTGTAACAAAAATAAGAAACCGTTTCAACGATAAAACGCTGGACAAAGTGTGTTTTTATAAGCTTATTTACAAAAACACAAAAAATGAATAAATGCTTTTTTTTTAAAAAAAATTTCATTTGGAACTATTTTTATTTGCTTTTTATGATGAATTATTTTTTTAATTTGTTTCATTAAAATAATATTAAATCAGTTTTTAATTATATTTTTAGTTTCATTATGCAATTTCAACTATGCTTATATGTATTTCTAATAAATAGTCTAATCCTAATCCCGGGATATGGATAATGTAATCCCGAAATCCCGGGATTGAAAATATGACACGGGATTGCAAACCCTATTTCCAAGCCTGAAGAATATAGATTCTTTAAGAAAATCTATGCATTTTTATGACCCATTGAAAAAAGATTTCGTTAAAAACACTGGCGTTGCTTGCTCTGAACGGGCTCTGTATCAAAATCCTTTTTTAAGGCTATCTTCGTCTAATGTTAAAGAATAGGGACCAAATTCGGAATAATTTTTCAGATATAAAAGTACTCAAACGTTAGTATTATATTGTGGCTTCACTATCCTGTAGAGAATTACTTATTTATCATGCTGCTCAATTTTATCCGAGTTGACACATTTTTTTCTTTTATAAAATGTATTTCGCATTTTCCCTCCTGTTCCGTAATGCTAAATGAGCAATTCATTTACATGTTGAAAGAAAAAACTAATTATTTATGAAATATTTTAAAATTTTAAAAACACAATATTATAAACCAATGCGTGAGGTACAATGTCACAAATATTTATAAAAATTGAGGCATTTTTTTCTGCTTGCTTGGCATCCATTCAGATAAAACTTTTTTAAAGTAACGAATATTTCATAAATTGCATTGTATCTTAAATAATTTTGTGACGGTTCTATCTTAGCTCCTTCTACCAATTGTTCTTTGGGGGAATTTCGGGTCTTTAAAAATTATTCTATTATAAAATCCCGCTTCAAAGAAGAGAACATGTGATCATATATTAATTAAAACTACTATATATAGTTTAGATTTTCAAATTAGTAGGGGAGAGAGGAGAGAGATAGTCTAGATTGCTATCGGAGCAAAGATTAATCAAATTGAATGTGAATCGTGGATATTTAGTATTTGCTAATTGAATTAATTAAGGTGACGAATTGTCACTGAGATTAAATCCAGATTAAATTGATAAGAAGTCAAAGTGATCGCCTTGAGTAAGTGCGGTTAGTATACCAGTTTTCTGAATCTCGCTTACCTCGTTTATTGACGGCTTAGTGATTATTTGAAAGCATCTCTTAGATTGGATCGATTATATTAGTGTGGTGATTAATATTGTGAATAAATTAGTTTATTTTGTTAAACCATGGCTAGTGTTCCTTCCAATCCTGCTACACCTTTAGACTCGCAGGAGAAAGTATTACAATTTTAAATATAAAAAATCTGACTATGAATAAAAAATAGAAGTTTTCAGAAGAAAAGGTGGACTTTTATCTTTAACACTCAAAGTATTTTAATTTGACTTCGCGATTTAACTTTTTTAAAACCAATATATATATATATATGTACAAATCTGTAAAACCATTTCTTCCCTTAGAACCAGTTGCAGTCTTGTAAAATAAGCATCGTTTTCTTATTTAAATTTCTTGACTACATTGTATTTTTGACAGTCGTCTGGCCCACGGATCATAGCAAATTTATTGATGTGGACCGCGGATTATTATGGATTTATTGATGTGGCCCGTGGATCATTGTGGATAGATTGATATGGCCTTCGAGCGGGAAAGGTAGAAGACCATTATTTTAAAAGTGACGTTAGTTTAAAACTTGTTTGTCTAAAGTGCGACCCAAAAGCCTTTAAAATGAGGCCCAAACGCAAATTATGAAAATATTTAAGTTTACATACTTTTATTAAAAAAATAAATGTTTGAAAAGGGTACTGAATTTGTAGATGTTATTTATTATAACGAAGTAAGATGACTGAGTAAGGGGGAAATGCTCTAGAGATTTTACGATTTGAGAACCGAAATAAAAATATTTATGGAAACAAAAGGGAAACCTGTGACTGAATTTGAAGACAAAGATTGGGTTTTAGATTTGGCTTTTTTAGTAGACTTAAAAAGATATTTGAATAATTTAAATTTGAAACTTTAAGGACTTTAATATAATATGTTCCAAACAATAACAGCGTTTGACAGAAAGCTGAAATTTTAGCACAATCAAATAAAAGTAAAAGATTTGACACATCTTAGAACTTTGGCGGCACAGAAAACTGTGAGTTGCACAAAATATGCAAAATATGTTGCATTAAATTTGAATTATTTTAAAAGTTTGAATGTAGATTTCAAGATTTTCGAAAAAATTAAGAGTATTTCAACGTAATTTCTACCCCCTTTTCTCTAGAAATAAATAAATTACCTTCAAATGGAATGCATTGAACTGCAAAGTGACATTCAACTGAAAGTAAAATTTAGGAATTTGTTTCTTTACTGGAGATAAAGATTACCTACTCCGCGCGATAAATATCCTAATTTTCACAATCATGCTATATTAATGTCTTCAGCTTTTGTCAGTACCTATACTGGTAAACCATTATTTCCAAGAACGAAGCATACAAAAAACGAATATAGGACAAAGATAACTGACATTAAGAATTGCAATCTCGTCTATTGTATCCGATATCGATTTGCTTGCTTAACAAAAGCAAATTCATCCATCTCATTAATTTTGATTTTTGCCCCATCTTTATGAAATCGATGCTAAATGAAACGAAACTTTTACAAATTTAAAATAAATATGTACCTATACATATCTAATTAAAATTTTTAAAAATTTATTTATAAGAAGTTAATTTATTTTAATAAAACTACATAGAGTTAATTTTTATTCCAATTTGTTGGGAAAATATTGTATGTGTAACCCAGCAAATCTTTTTTTTTTTTTTTGTAATGTGATCCTCAAACGGTCGTAGTTTAGACACCCATGGTTTAAAAGAAACCATGGCGATCGAAAAAACCCGAAGTATATTTGGGTAATGTTTATGACCGAGAAATACAACACCGTAAAAATTATCTTACGAAAAAATTACCATAAATATTACCATTATCATAAATTACTGTCATAACTATTTTAAATACCAAGTCAATTTTTTCTAGCATTGAATCGCGCGTCAAACACTTCTCATATTGAAAGAAAAACCTTCCAGAGAGGGAAAGTGGATTGCGCGTTAGGCGAATGATGGATCCGATGCCTTTTTAACACAAGCATTTAAAAAAATAAAATAAAAGCGAATGTCGCTTAAGGAAGCGGTGCAATTTGTCGAAGTCAAACCAAGTAGCAGAGTTCAAGAACGAAAACACGACTCCAGTTTGTAGAAACACAACGATTCCTTTGTCACGTGCCACATAATGAATGGAACACTAAAAAAAAACAAAAAAAAACTTAACAACAGTAGCTACAGATTGTATAAAAAAATCCCATTTGGAATACCAACGCTATCTTGGTCTCCATTTAGCACTATTTAAAGCTACACGTTGGTCTATTTATAAAAGGCTCATTCCAATAATAAACCTCACCACGGACTTTTTTTTTCTCTCGTTACTTGGAAAAAAAGGATCTTACACACACACTTCCAAGAACTATAAAAGTAACAAAAGGAATTAACTGTTACAGTAGCCACCCACGCCCGTAGACGATCCAAAGATGCAACAAAGCTTTGCCGTTAAGTGGGAAAGAGCTGCTTTAAAAGATCGGAGAGCAATAAAGTAATATGAGATGAGATTTTTCAGAAGGAATAACAATTACGTATTCTGTTAGTGTCATTTTCCCACGGGCACTTCAAGTTTGACGAATTCTCGTATTTCTGGATTGAAAGCCTATTTATTATGTGAGAGCTTTAGAAATGATAAGGCTGAAGTCTAACCGTAAAAATGATTAACATTGAGTTAAATAGACGTTTATTTATATAGATTTATTTGTATTTTTACTTTCAGTACCAATTAGTTCGTATTTCTATATTAGATCTATTACAAACGCAGCTCAAATGCGTGTTGACGTTGTTTTAGGGTAACTTCTGGCATAAATCCCATATTCATATCATTAGAAAAACCTCAAAGTATTGCACGTGTTTTTTGGGTGGAAACACTACATATAAAAATAGCGTGGAAAGCAAAGCTAAATATAAGCTGACAAATACGTTTTGTCTTTTTATCTATTTTTATTGTCCATGAATAATTTGTTATTTCATAAGTCATATACTATATTTTCTTTTTTTAGGCGAGGAATATAAAATTGGCATATCGTCGTTGCCAAACCAATATCTGCTATAAGCAAAAAGTAGAACTTTGAGACATTTCTATTTGACGATATGTCAGTGCTTCTCAAACTTTCAATGTTTGCGACCCGATATTCAATCATAATTTTCATCGCACCCCCCTCCATAAAATAACATTGTATGAAATTTAGTATTACTATACTTTGACGCAAAAGCTACAATACGACTTCAACCTCTTTTATGCAACCGGGGTGTATAAGCGGCTCGCTCAGCCAAAGCATTTATTGCCTCGGACGTATATATACGTCTTTCCCAAGTATGATCATTCATGTGCACTGCAATACATAAAAGTATTCCGAAGGCTTTGGAATGCAAAAAAAGGACCTCGACAGTGTTTGCGAAGGATATACTTATTTTAGAGGATTTGCTTATTTATTCCTGTTCTCCCCCCTCCCCCCGCCGATACATCACATATACACATCTACGAGGGAAAAGGTGGTATTGGGGAGCGAATCACATATATTTTAATCGGCAGCTTAGGAATTAATTATAAACCTTACAAATTATCAAGATAAGTGTTAATTTTTGTATATATTTGTATATATGACAAGCCCATGGGGTCGATGGTAATTATTAAACTTGTTCTTAATTTAATATTGATAAATTAATTATAGAATACGCTGCCCAGTACTGATACATTTATAAGTATATTATATCGGTGTAAATGTGTATTTATTTCTTATTATGTCAGAATGTATTCTGTTTGTTTGCTTTCAGCGTATGATAATTTTTTAAAATAATCTTTCATTTTTGACTTTTCAATATGCTCGGGCCCACTCGTAGTGTTATCACGCCCTTCTAAGGGGGTAGTATAACATGGTTAGTATGATGGTTAATACGGAGTATGTCTCCCGGACGATGCAATACAGGCCTTACAACGCCCTACGCATGCTGAATATCTAATTATCAATCTGATCTTGGGGAATATTACACAACTCATCAAGCAATCCTCTCCGAAGTTCCGGTAGACAGGTGGGAGGGGGCAGACGGGCTGCAATTCGTTGGCCAAGCATATCCCACACATGCTCTATTGGATTCAAGTCCGGTGAGTATGCTGGCCAATCCATACGGGTCATATCCTCCGATTGAAGGCATTCGTCTACAATGTTTGCACGGTGAGGACGGACGTTGTCATCCATAAACAGAAATTCAGCACCCATGGCGCCCCGAAACAAACGTACATGTTGTTCCAGAATGACATCCCGATAGATGTGGCCTGTCATCGTTATACTCTGAACATGCAGGTAAGTTCTGGAACCAAGAATAATTCCTCCCTAAACGAGCCATCCTGCACCACCATAACGGTGTCGCTCAATGGTGTTCTCTTGGTGGTAACGGGTACCTGGCGCTCTCCATATGAAAGTCCGGCGAGAATCAGACTGCAAACTAAACCTGGACTCGTCGGAAACCATCACACAAGACCACTGTTGCGATGTCCACAATTTATGCTCTCTACTCCAGGTTAATCGCAAGCGACAATGAGTTGCGGTAAGGGGAACACATCTGACAGGCCTACGAGCATATAGACCAATGTGCCCTAAGCGTCTGTACACGGTCTGCCTTGAAACTGTCGTACCGGTAGCTGAAACAGCTGACAAGATAGGTCTGATGCTATGCTCCGTCTGTTTCTTTTGGCAGTAATTGCAAAATACCGGTCCTCATTCGGCGTTGTAACTCGGGGGCGACCTGCGCTGTAACATCTACTCACATTACCATCATCTTGGAATCGTTGCCACAGCCTGGAGATGACACTCTGGGAGATTCCAAGTTCCTCGGATACTTCCAGCTGGGTACGTCCACATTCCAGTCGTCCGATAATTCTGCCACGTAAAAAATCTTCCAAATGCTTCCTTTGTGCCATAACTATGCGGTTATTGCACTGAGAGGCTTTTAAAGCGCTTGTGAACAATTTTACTTCTTTGCCACCATTCCTTATATACCCCTCTCTTACACTCTCGTCATTGTGACGTACTATCCGCGCCATCTGGTGGTTTCCTGTAATTTGCATATTCTTCTTCAAGATATGTGTGATAATTCAACAGGTGAGATTTTTATTTTAGAGTTCAATTTCTGTGGGATTCTGAATTATCCTTAATTTATGGACATGAGTGTATATAAAAATAGCTACAGTGTAATAAGGATAAACATTTAACTTTATAAATGAACTTATTGCTAGTAAGTAGAGAGACTATTTTAGAAAGTATGATGCGCAACGTAAAACTTAATTAATATTTCTTACAGAAATGCTTGATAGTTTCATATGTTTATAATTTTTAAAATTATGATTATAATTTAAATATTTTGTATTTTTTGAAGCCTCATACCTTTATAAATAATGTGTAAAATATTCAAATTATTTAATTTTAATTTCCAAGAATAATATCTATTTAAGAATTGTTTATATTTTCAACCCACAATACGAAATTAACACCCCTGAGACCCCTGACTCAAGAGTCTATACATTTTATAAAGAATTAATTTTACATTTTGTAGTACTGAATGGATAGTTAAAAACCTTTTTTTTTAAAGCACCCAACTTTTTATTCTAGTTATGTATATTTTAAAAAATGGTATTTACATTTTTTAATTATTATTTATTCCATAAAATAACAGAGATTAGGAAGGTTTGAAGCGATTTGTATTAAATAAATTCACACACAAAAAAAAAAACTAACATAAAAAACTGGGAGGTTTTCTCAATCTATTCTAACTTATTTTATAAAGAAGTTACCTTTTTGTAGTACTTTATATCAACACTTATATAAAATCAAACGTTCGAAAATATAATACAAGTATATATCATGCTAATGCATATACATACAAAAGAAAGTGACCCATTTTATGCCACCGTCTGTGATCAGATAGTTGACCAGTTTTGAATTAAAATTACTTAATATTTTTTTTAAAATTACAAATGTGTGACAGCTTTTCTTTTCTTCTTCTTACTCAATTCAAAATATTTCTTCAGATAATGAATAAGATAGATTAAATGTTTTTTTCTGTGGACCAATTGACTTGGCTTTATACTGAACGGCTAATTCACTAGACGATGACAATGTGGCGCCAATGGCTATCATAGATAAACATACCTATTTACCTTTTTGCGGTCAGAGGTACCAATATGGCGACAATTTGGGCTTCCTAATTTGAAATTCTAGACTACAATGCGTAATTTTTTTGCGGTTGTTTTTGAAACTTTTTAGTTTTTGATATGAACAAGCTCTGCTTTAGAGCAACAGTTTTCTGTTGGAGAATTTTCTATTGTTCTGTTCTGCTCTGTAGGAGATCTTTCGTATGCCACGAAAATCTTTAATGTCAGCAAATTAATCTCTATAATTTCTAATGCACTTCCGATGCATTAATATACAGTAGAACGTCGTTTATCTGAACGTTTATTATCCGAAACAAAATCCGGATCCGTTTTCGAACAACACAATGCTCAACTTTTCTTTCCTGTGAGGCCATAAGTGACGGGAAAACCCAAGGTGAGGAATATTTGGGGAATTACAGTTGTGTGATTTGGTAAACATCTGCGCGGGATATTAGGTCAGTTTGTTTCCAAGTGAGGGGGTGTATACGTGCTCTTTTGTAGAGTTTTGTTGATGTAGAAACCCGAATGGCATGCGAAGTAGAAGACTGGATTTCAAATGCTAAATGATGTAGAGATTGTGACTTCCATGCAAGAAGAATCTGACCCTGTCGACGATGAAACGGATGAAGACGAGGACAACAACGAAAGCAGCAAGGATTCATCAAATGCTGACGCGTTTTTTTGCGTTAGAGACAGTAATGGAGTGGTACGAACAACCATCAGAGTGCTGTCCTACTCAACTGCTGCTGCTGAAGAGAATCAGAGACCATGCAGCAGAAAAAACGAAGATGTACAATGGTACAGCAAAAAATAAGTAATTATTTTCCACAACAAAGGTAAAATTGCGACATTTTGCGTTTCCTTAAAGCACGTTTCCGGCATGTGAGGATTTTCAATATTCGTATAGTGCCCGGTTTCATATGCTGCACGGATCGCATTCGGTTATCCGAACAAATGCGTATCCGAACGGTGTCTGGTCCCAATTGATTCGGATAAACGACGTTCTACTGTATGCCATGAATATTAGTGTATAAAGTATTTGAAAAAAGGGCACATGATATAATATTGTTTCAGTCATACGGTTCAGTTGTAATGTTGTTTTCAGCGCCATACCTAATAATTGATGTAAGTATGTTTTGCGAAAAAAAAATAGCCTTTTTTTTTAAGAAAAGAAAGGTAAAAGTTCAGAAAAACGCTTAAAGAGAAAAACATCACAGGAAAGTGGAAAAGATAAACAAAAACACGATTAATTTCCTGTTGATAAAAGCAGTGATGGACTTTGACGGTACTTCAGTTTCCTAAAGTGTGAGAGTTGATGCCAAGTAAGAGTATAATTAATTTTTTTTTTGTAAATTAATGTTATTTTTTTTAGTTGAGTTGTTAATCCTATAATACATCGTAATGCATATTTGGTGTACAGTAATTCACTTTAGTGCAACTTAAAATTTTAGCTCGATTTACAGAGAATTTACTGATCAATATATATCGTATTTACTCGAATCTAAACTGCCCTCGATTCTAAGCCGCACCCCTAACTCTCAAAACGTTTTTGTGAAAAAAATGTTGTCATTGATTCTAAGCCTCATCCCCAATTCTCATCACATTTTTGAGGGGAAAAAACAAAAAGTGTAAAATATTCATCGGTATTCCAAACTTAAGAAATTAAAAAACATGTAATGCTAAATTATAAGCAAATTAGTGTTGTAACGGATCTATACGCGACTTTAAATACTAATCCTCTTGGGGAAACTTTGGGCCAGCGATCGCGTTAACTCACGGCCTCTCAAGAAGAAACCTTGATATTTAAATTAGTTTGACTACATAAAGTCTATAGGTTTTTAAGATGTAAGATAGAAGAAGCAGGAGCGCTGTTGCGGTGATTCGCAGGTAAGAATATTTCATTGAGTATTTCATAAATACTGCGCGAGTTAAGAAAGGAATTGCTAAGATAATAAATTAGTGGATTAAGGATCTAAGACAGAATGAATCAGATTTAGATAATTAGATCACTTACGGTTGTTCTCTTAGACGTGTTTACTTAGAGTTGTTCGCTTAGACTTGTTTACGTAGAGTTGTTCACTTAGAATAGATTGCTCTCTTTGTATATCACTCCTAGGGTCTCCTTTTGTAATTTCACTTGTGATTAATTGTGTTTGAATAGTAAAAAAAAAATAGTTACTATGGAAATCTCTGGTGATGCTTTGTCCCCCCACCCCACCCCACCCCACCCTTAGGTAGGCAAGACGGTGAAGGAGTGGTGCCGAATAGGCCGCGCTCACAGTGTATTATACCACTATTAAAAACTTTTCAATACGTGCATGAACCTATAGTTTCTCCAGCCCTCAGTAGCATGTTTCAAAAATTATTTGACACACTCGCATTGTCACAGCTCCCTTCGGAGTTGGTGCCGGCGCCGTTATTTCATCAGACGGTGTATTCTTTCGTGGCATCCAATGCATTTGCTATGAAACATTTTTTGAAAGAATGTTTTTTCGATGATTGTAAAAAATTATTAAAAACTGTTGAACATTTACAAGTAAAAATTACATCATTTTGCTTGCGCCATCAACGTATAGTTATTTCATCCGTGTCAAATTTTCAGTGCTCGCTGTTCTGTTTCTGTTTTTTTTTCCCGCATATAAGACTCCATTTTGAAACTTGCGTCTTAGTGAACTCGTGTTGATGTTATTACTGATATCTTCGATGTTTGGGTGATTAAAAGAAAGTGTATACAAAAAAATTCCTAAATACGGACAGACAACGATGTTAAGTATAGATTAAATACTGGCGATAAACTGCGGAATGGGATAAATCATTAATGCAAGCGAACAGAATGGGCGATTACATTTTTCTTTTTTGAAAGGGTGGAAACTCAATTTCCCCCATCCAACAAATGTTTTGCCTTCGATTCTAAGCCGCACATGATTTTTAGTAGTATTAACACTGAAAAAATGATGCGGCTTAGATTCGAGTAAACACGGTAATTCAATTTAAGGTATCCGACTAAGTGCGGCAACTTTTTTTAAAAAAAAAATGGAAATATGGGGATTTTTGTGCGGTTTTTAGATTAATTTAGTACATTTTAAGAAAAATATGCTAAAAAGTGTATAAGCATGTGTCAATTTTTCAATTTTGATGTGTTTTGCTATTCATTTTTGAAATGACTTTTAGGATAAGAGATATTTTAATTTTTACAAAAACTACAGCATTTTATCTTAGTTATTATGTGAAATTGCTTTAAAAAAGATGTGACTATATTCACATAAGGGACAGTAAATGTTGTAATAAAATAGTGATTGATAAATCTGAAGGTTAAAACACGTCTACTGTTATACAGAACATACACAAACAAATTAAGTTAATTATGTTCAAAACTTTTTTAGCAATAGCTGTCCCCGTTTGAGCATTTAAAGAAAAAAAACTCATTTCGAGTAAAAAATGCCTTTTAAAGTATAACATCTTGCTTAAAGTAGTGGCATCTGGCTTTTACCAAAGCACTTGTAGTTTTAGTTCTAGTGAATGGCAAATAATAAACTCGATATTTTTATAAAGCTAACAAGATGGTCAATAAAATAAAATGATAAAAATAATTTGTCAACTTTTGGCAAAAATCACAATTTTAGGGTAGTTGGATACCTTAAAATATGTTATCAATAATGTTCTAGCTTAAAAGTAATCTGTAAATAAGATCCATATCACATTTGAAGAAATTTCTTCAATAAGTAACATCAAGTGTCTTCGTGACAGAGGTTCAAAATTACGAGGTCCATCGCCAATAGCCTGGTTTGCTTTATAGCAGGGGAGGACAAACTTTTCCAGGGTACGGGCTACTTCTAATTTGTTCAAGGTGTTGCGGTTCACCCAATAGCGTAGGTGTGGTGAGCTAAAATATGGTCTACATTATCCATTATAGCCACCCATCCGGTATAGTGATTAGTGACGCTGTCTGCGGTGCGGTAGGGGCTGGGTTCGAATCCCGGAGAAGGCATGGATGTTAGTGTTGCAATCCTTCATGACTTTAAATTCCTTCTTCCTTTGTGATGTGTGCGTCATGCTTACTTCTGTAAGCCCCCGTGTGATACTTTGTGGTGCACGAGGATTTATAAAAATATTTTCAATAATATATAGATAGATAGATAGATATTAGAGCAAAATAATAAATACGGAATATGTACTTACCAACATAACTACAATGAAAAAAATCTTACACTTAAGACTGCGTTTAAAGCAAAGCACAAGATACAGACAGAATTATAATGCAGTAGAACGTCGTTTATCCGAATCAATTTGGACCTGACAGTTACGTGATTGTTCGGATTACCGAAAACCGAATGCAATCCATGCAGTAAATGATACGGGACACTATACAGATATTGAAAATTATCACATGTGCGGGAAACGTGCTTGAAGAGAAAGCAAAATAGGTGCAAAATGTCGCAATTTTACTTTGATTGTGGAAATAATCACTTATTTTTTGATGTACCGTTGTACTTCTTCGTTTTTTCAATGCAAGGTCTCTGATTCGCTTCAGCAGCAGTAGTTGAGAAGGACAGCACTCTGATGGTTGTTCGTACCACTCCATAGCTGTCTCTAACGCAGCAACGCGTCAGCATTTGCTACTTTCGTTGTTGTTGTCCTCGCCTTCATCCGTTTCATCGTTGACAGGGACGGAAGTCACAATCTCTACATCATTTAGCATTTGAAATCCACAGTCTTCTGCTTCGCATGCCATCCAGGTTTCTACATCAACAAAACTAAAGAAAAGAACACGTATACATCACCTCACTTGGAAACAAATTGACCTAATATTCCGCGCAGATGTTTAACAAATCACACAGCTGAAATTCCCGAAATATCCCTCACCTTGGGTTTTCCCGTCACTTATGGCCTCACAAGAAAGAAAAGTTGAGCATTGCGTTGTTCGAAAACGGATCCGGAGTTTGGTTCGGATATTTGACGCTCCGGATAATAAACGTTTGGATAAACGACGTTCTACTGTAGCCAAAAATATAATAATTTTGCATTTAATATCAAAGAATTCAAAATTCATAAAAATATAAAATATTTTTATGTAAAGGTAGTGCTTGTAGTTATAGCCTGTAGAAGACTTAGTCTGCATACTGTACGCCAATCTTGAATATTTCGGTTTATAATTGCTAACTGCTAATCTTCTGGCGATCTCCCCAAAATGTCTTGTTGGGCCATCGGTCGATCGCGATCGGCTTTATGCCCACCTCTACTTTATAGTGTGACGTTAATATAACTCTCAATCACTCAATAAGTGACATGTTTCAATGAAGTTTATGTACAGGAGTGATTGGTGTTTATTTTTTTTTCTTCTAACATATTTTAAAGAGGAGTGACTTAAAACTCGAACCATAACATATAAATTAGGTAAAATAAAATTTAAAAAAGAAACCTTATGCAATCTTTAAAACTTATTAAGTTTAGATGACAAAATTCTTTACAACAATTCACGAGTGTGTTCAATTCTTATGATTATATAAAATATTTCCTCATTGAAATCGAATTGCTGTTTTTATCTCCATAAAATTTAGAAGGCTTTACCTCTATTTCAAAATACTCAATCGTTCCAACTGAACTGAACTGAATACAAATACCATCTGATTTCACCATTAACCCACTTTGATACGCCTAGCTGATTCTAATCAATTCTTACTGAAAACAAAAGTGCAGTAGTGATTTATAAGCGTTTATGGAGCATATATCCCGCACCTTTCTTTTTCTATTTTAAGCAAAAATAAAAATAATCAAACTAAATTCCTTTTTAACACTACTATCCTTTTACTTTTTCCCATTAAACTATTCATAACTCTAAAACGATCGCTTTTATGCGACATATTTCTGGATTTGCCAAATAAACCGATTTAAATTCAGACGCCATTGTAATAGGTGGTAGTACTTTGACACCTGTGGTGTGAAAAATGAAATCCCATACATCCAGTAAATGCAAAATCTGCAACCAATACACCAGAAGCCGAGAGTAAACGTCCCTAAACATGCGCATTTAACTTGTAAATCTTAAGTTATGAATTGAAAAACCTACTCGCGGAATCAGTAAGCAGATGTGGTAAATCTTCTTCAAACAGGTTTGCTTCCAGAGCTAGCCAAGACAAGAGCGTAAATCTAATAACTTGCAGGATGAAGATTAAATAGTGGATGAAAAATCGTTTTATGAATACCGGAAGTGTGGAGAAGGTATACATTGTTTTTCAATTAACGTTGCGGTGCAACATAAAACTAATGTTTGTTGGGAAAATTGCATCTTGTCGATTGGTGTGCATACCATCTCCTCCTCTTTGTACTTTTTCATCTTTATCAGCTTTTTGCATCTAAAGCGATGAAAAGTGGGTTTTTGTTCTTGGGTAAATAGAATCCACATTTGTGAGTGAATGGCCATTAATTTTTTTTACCCACTTAGATCTTCCATCTGGAATGTATTGTGGGTGTGGGAAGCCTAAAACCTTTTTGGTGTTTTTGTTAGGATGTGGCAAATGCTCTATGCTTCTCGAGTAATTTTTCTTTCATACAACATTGTAACATTATTTAGCTAAAACTGACAGTAAAGTGCAAATCTTTTTCGGAAAACTTTGCTTTGTATGGCTAAAATATAAACCTCTGAAGCACAGTAGTCTTCAAACTTTTTCAACTCACAGAACCCCTAGAACTTGAAAGTGTTTTCGTAGAACCCCATTCATTATACATAATTAGCATTATATATATCACAAAATAATATTTAAAGTAGATTACCATGTAAAGACAATTTAAAAAAATATTATATTTGTTATTAAAAAATTCTAATCTAATTTTTAATATAATTTACTCATTAATAATATTAATTTGAGATCCAAGTGTCACCAACGCATGCATTATATTTAGTAACAGGGATCTGAGCTTGCTTTTTGTCACACAAATTGTCGGTCAATCGTATTACATATTCCGAGTTTAATTTATTTTCCAATTCCTAATCTTTAGCTCACTCTCTCTCTATATTTATCTTGTTCAAATATTCAATCGTTAATAAAATGCATTTTAAACACTCAATTGAGTTGAAATTTTACATACAGGATTATTTTAAATAACAATACAGTAATTTAATTATAATGAATAAAAATTAATTGATTAAAACTAATTATGGAAGAATTACAAATACAGCCACGTTGGCATCATTTTCGGCGACTTAGCGACCATTTTGGCGACTTGTGTCAAAACTTGAAAAGGTTTTTTCTCACACACATTTTAAAGCGCTCATTTGAGCTGAAATTTTCTATACACTATTGTTTTGGTTAACAATAAGATAATTTAATTATAATTTATTGAAAATATTGACTGAAATTAATTATTTAAAGAATTACAGTACAGCCACGTTGGCTTCATTTTTAACGACTTGGGTCAAAACTTTAAAAGATTTTTCCCCTCACGTTTCAAAGCATTCAGTTGAACTGAAATTTTATATACACGATTGTTTTGGATGACAATACAATACTTTAATGATAATTAATAAAAATTAATTGCCACTTAATGTTGCAATTCTGTCATATGTATATAATATTTATATTTACTGTAACTATTTAATAAAAAGTAATTAAAATAAATTTTTTTGTGTTGATCTAAGTAGGAAATGACTTAATTTTTTTTTATTACTTGTTATACTTTGTTTTTGTAGCCACTCACACTTAAATATTTATACCTGTGTGAGAAATGCTGTGCTTTTTGCTTAAATTTGCAACCTGAAATTTGGGAGCTGTTCTTGCTTAAATTTAGATTTTAACATCGAATCTGTTGATAAGTTATTTCCTGTCCTTCATCATAGGTGTTTCTTTCCACAATTGCAAAAAGATACATTTTTCATTAGAAAACTATTTAGTTTTGAACGACATTGTGCTAACTAGCAAGTACAAAAACAATAGAATATTCACAATCTAGTAGGAAATATACATATAAAGATAAATGCTTTAATATTATTTTATTATATTATAATAAAAGTTTAAAAAGCGTTTCAAAATAAAATTATTATGTATAAATAAAACTTTTCGCTTTAATTAATATAATGAGCTTTAGATGCTTGTAATTATACAGAGAACGCGTGAATCCCTTTTGCATACATATATATACAAGTTATTTTCTATTTTTTATTGTAACTCGTGAAACCCCTAGGTAGGCCTTGTGGAACTCTAGGGTTCCTTGGAACACAATTTGAAAACCACTGCTCTAAAGCTAAGGTTTTTTAACTTCTTAAGTGCTTAATTTTTTTTGTCCAAAATGTTCCAAGAAAAAAAAGCACAATTTTTTACTGCATATAACTAAGCATAATACTTAACAGAATGCGAAAATGGAAGAATTTTATTTTCAATTTTAAAGTTTTCACACTATTTTTTATTTTATAATTGTGGAACACAAAAAAAACACCTAAATGTTTGCTTAAGTACACTGCATTGCTATGAAAAATGTTTCATATATCTTGAAAATATTTCTCTTATACTCACAAAGAAATTTTATGTTCATACCTCTTTCTCAACTGGTTGAGGATTTTGTGTGTTTGTGAATATATTTATGCACGCACAGTTTGAAGCAGGGTGTGTAATACTCAGTCTTACATTGCAATGGGGACAGAAATAATATCAGCTTTTTTGGATTATCTTTCCACATTTCCATTTCTTCTCAAGCAACAAATTGCCCATTGCCTTGCTAATCCTCGTTCTTTATCCAATGCTTTCAAGAATCTAAAATTCTTGTCTTCAATGAAAAATTCCCGCCTCCACCACAAAGGAAACCCCGGATGAGAAGTACTTTCAGTTCCATGGACAAATTGCATATCTTAAAAACACACACACTAGCACTAATAATCTCACTATAAGAGATAGAAAGAAGAAAATCAAAGATAGAAAGAAGAAAATATCAGTACCCGTACAGCATGCGGGCAAACCGGTTGTGGTCAGCCTTCGGTAACCCGTACGGTGTAAGTGCAAGCCAGTTAAGGGGATTAGGAACCTCTGCACATTACCACCCCACCAAAAATGAATAAATTAAATTTAGAGAACACTTCCCACACAATGTATGTTAATATTTGTCATATATAAGTAGCTCATTTATAATTTATTAATAATAATTAAATAGAAATACATTACAAAAATATATGAAAAAAATATTCGTAATACATAAAAAATTCACAATTCCTTCTCCATAACAGGTTGCTAACAGAGTCAAATTTAAATGCTTAATAGAATTTAATATTAAAATTAATCATTGAAAAAAACATTTTCCTAGACTTTGCCTAAGAAGAAAAATAACAACTAAGTTTATTTAACATAAAACGCTTTCAGCTCTTTAGAATATTAAATATTATAAAAAGAATTATTAAAGAGAAGTAAAAAGAATGCGAAATAATAGCAATTCACTGCAAGTTATAAAAATTGCTTGATTTAAAAACGTGACAAAAAGAACTAAATTCAGAGGAAATCGAATGAATATCTCAAAATAAAAACGACGAGTTTTCAATTTTCTTAAAATTTTTTCATTCTAATGCTATATTTACGTAACTTGTAATAATAATAATGTATTAGTCGTGGAGGTAATAAAAACATCCCTGAGAATATTATTGTTACTTCAAATGCAATTATTATTACAATCACCGCAGTCCAAATGTAATATTTTAACAAGAGAATCAAAAAACAAAACAAAAATTCTCAAGAAATGTTGAGATGCTGAAAGATTTTCTAATACAGGTAGTTTTAATGTTCTGCTTGATGAAAGATCATTCTAAAACTTTTATATCAAAATCCAATAAGAATTGAAACATTTTATTATTTTAATATATTTTAGGAAATTGGGTTTATTATGGAGAAACACTTAATAGGTGGCATACGCGAAAGTAATTTTCTAAGTTGAATATTAATTAAACCTAAAAAAAACGTTAAATTGTATTTTTAATTAATAATAAACACATATTAAGTACCAATGGGCATTTCAAATGGATATTTCCGCGACGTATTTCTTGATGTTGTATGACAGCATTGTTCTCTTTTTCTAAAAAAAAATATTGATGTCTAAATACTAGTGGTAAACTTTCGAATGTATTGAAGAACATTCTTATTACCCTAACTACTTGATTTAATAAATTACAGTTACAAAAAGTGAAAAACACGCTTTTTATAGTAAAATCGAACTAAAAGTTAAAAAATAATTCTTAATATAAGAGTAAAATGATTAACAAGAATATTAATGTCATTGTGGTAAAAGTGTGTTACTACATTTTTACGCCAACTGAGCATTTCGGAATAGAACTAGTAAGAAATTATAACAACTGATATCGAGCACCCCACGATTTACCACAATGACATTCGTTTTCTCGTTAATCATTTTATTTATATAAAGAATTATTTTTACTTTTTAGTTCAATTAACTGAAAATAATGTTTTTTAGTTTTTTTAAACTGTAATTTATTTTTCATTTTTTAGTTCAATCTACGATAAAAGAGTGTTTTTTGTTTTTGTTTTTAAACTATCATTTATTCATTGATGAACTAATGTTTTTTGTTTGTTGCATTTGTATTAATCAAGAGTATTTTCACTTTAGGGTTAGATTCGAGTAGATACTGTAATATTGCAAAGAGTATAGCTATTATAAAAAATATTTCGTACAGTGAAATATAAGAAAAAAATGTTTAAAATATTTCGAATCTCTCTTAGGACGAAGCAAAAGAAAAAAATATTTGTTTGACAGGAAACTGTATAAAATGTATCTATTAAAAACATTCAAGTGATAAGACAACGATAATCGCGGATAACACTACCACATGCCTGGAATGCCATTATTATCAGTTGTGTGTTGTATAATGTGGGACGAAACTTTCTCTTCTT
>BMAO01020777.1:0-22692 GCA_019973975.1 Trichonephila clavata | reverse complement strand
ACATTGCGACGTTAATATTCACTCACTCCTCTATGGCAGACAAAGACATTTTGGAGTTTGTTCAAAGCTCAAAAATATCACTGATGCAGATTCCGACGTCGAAAATGAAATGACTAATGCAGCTTCTCTATCCCCACGTCTCCAAAATGAGGAACGTCAAGAAAAATCGTGCAGTTATCTAGACGCACATTCTAATGTGAAATGAATAACAAAATGGAACAATTTGTTGACAATTTGATGCTAAGAAACGGCAATGCAAAGAAAAATATCAGATTATTTTCCAAAAAATAAATTTTGTTTTTCAAAAAAATTTAAATTTTGTATTAAATTTCATTAAATTCTTGTGAATGTTTTTGTTTCATTGATTTTATTAAATGCATGCAAATATAAATGTCTATGTAAAATATGTACTAAAATAAACTTAACTTTGTTCAATATATGGTTTTTTGTGCAATATCCTTTAACCGAAATTTTTTAGCACGAAAAAATATTTCAGTCCTTCAGTTTTGTGTTAAACGATTTTCACTGTACGTACATATTTTCTATGATGCACATATTTCATGAATTAAATGTTCATAATCCTAACCTGAAAACTCATACTACTTTAGCTTGTTTCTTAGGCCTGAAACTAACCTTCTATTTTTCCGCAAATGCAATGTATTCTTTACACGAAATGTTTGCTCGTATACTCTTGGGAAACGTATCTATCGTGTAAAAATAGAATAATGTGCATTTGTTACTTTTTCAAACGAAATACAACCTCTGACAATAAAGTTCGGTGAATGAAATCAGAACAGGCGATCTGGCAACACTGGCAAAACAAAACGCTGCACATGCGTAGAGACAGGTGTTGACCATCTGTCCTCACCGTTGTTAAGTTGAGCGTCATTTGTATTCGGTGTAAGTCTTGATTTGAAACTGCTTGTTTAGTGCGTTGGTTCTTAACTGAGAACAGGAAAATGAACGAACAAAAAATCAATTAAATTTTTTTAAGCTTGGCAAGACACCGAAATTCCTGGTGTCCTTAAGTCTTGGTGTTTCAGGTACGATCTGAAACGAAACGGTAAAGCATGGAATGCGTTCTTCTGCATCACCTCGTCGGGAAAAGGCCAGAGCGGAAAATCCCATCAAAACGATGCTCATTAGCTTTTTGATAATCAAAACATTATCCATAAGGAATTTCTACATGAGGGAATGACGATGAATGCTGCAAGGTACATTGAAATTTTGATCCGTTTCATGAAACGTCTACGCAGGGTACGACCTCAGTACGCACAACAAAGTTCATGATCTTTTGTAGGGCCGTGGGTTGCCTAGTGGTTAGAGCATCGGATTCCAGACCGGAAGGCCTGGGTTCGACGCCCGATACCACTAAATACCTCCGAATACACTAAGAGTACGTTCTCGTTAAATCAGTGGGTCCGAAAGTATTGTGGGTGGTCGCAGCAGAAACCACGGGTGAAGGGGGATGGAGAATATTTCCTTCCCTCCAGTTCCATGCCTAAATTGTGCAGGTGGAGAAAGGTGGTGTCTCCATCTATCGTGTAAGAACCGAGCCAAATCGTACTGTCAACTGCATGCTGCTCAAAGCTAAAAAAAGCTAACGACAGGCGTACACCTATCCCCTTGCCATGATGAATTTCGTGGGCCTCGATCTAACACCGTCAGACAGGTGGCATTAGAAACATGATTTTTTTCACGACAATGCTCCCTTCACACAGCCAATATCGTCAAACAGTTCCTGGTAAAAAAGAAGGGGAGGGGGCAAATTGAACATCCACACCATACTCGTATGATCTCAATCCTGAAGACTTCTTCCTGTTCCCACGACTCAAACTCGCTTTGAAAGGAAAGAGATTTAACGATTTTTTTACATCCAACGAACGTGACGAGGCTTTTGAATTCCATCCCTAAAGAAGCTTCTTGCAAAGTAGTCTTCAGATCCCAGATCTCAGGGGTGCATATTTATGGGAGGTGACTATTTCGAAGACAGTAAGGTAACTTTCTTTAATATTTCATCTATGTTAATGTTACAGAAACTATTCACCGACTTTTTGTCAGAAGTTGCATTTACAGAATTTTCTTACAGATATTGATAGAATTCCAAATCAATATTGAAGTTGAAGTTTATTTTAAAATATCGGTTTATTTTTCAAGAAACAGAATGATTCTTATATTCTTTTAACACCTAGGTTTCATTTTTATTTATTATACATGTTTGAGAAGATAATAGATTTCATATCAAGTTTTAATCGACTTACAATGGATGTATGGATTAATTACATCGGGTGAATCTGGTTTACTAAAAATGTAATTTATTTGAACATTCAGAAGAACATAAAGGTATCCTCTTTCTTTCAGTATGAATTGAAAAGTTTATGAATTATTTTCAACAGTCACGGCTCTTGTTGAGAATATGTCGTTTCTTTTCATTTAGAACTGAAAGCACGTGCAATTATTGATTAGCATTTTTAAGTTATTTCTTATATTTTCTAAAGCTTTGTTTAATTTACTGTACTTTTACTATGTTTTAAAATTGAGTAATTGCACGTGCTAATTGTTTATTATCTATGTTTTGGAAAAGTTTTGTATTTTAGTGAATGGTAACGTTTTTTGTAATAGCAAAGAAATAGAATATAAATGAATGAAGGCAGAATAATGTAGTAAGCTCGTATCTTTTATATTTAGAAAACTACACAATAATTAATATTTAGAGGAGAAACGACTGAATGAAACGAAATTCAGGTAGAGTCTCAACAACGGGAATAACAAAATGGCACGAGATACAAAATGGGATCTAATATTTTTAGCGCGTTTTTCACGTAGTGAAACAAAAGCGCTATCAGGACGCAAATTTCGTCTTCGTCTTCGTTCCATATTTTGTCGTACCTTTTTCTCAGCCAATAAGCAACCAATTGACCTCGGGTTTTCTGCATTTGGTCGCATTTGTGCCCTAGATGAGCCGAATCATATTTAAATTTTCCACAAAAATTTCCTGAGTTTTTGCATAAAATTTTCCCGATTTTCCACAAAATTTTCCCAGAATTTTTTTCTTTTCAGCTCAATAGTAGTATATGTAGAGGAGTGGTACAGTACACACTACTTTCTGTTAATAAAAGTTCATTAGTTGCATTATTGTGAAATACAACATGTGAAAAACGCGCTAAAATTACATGGCCATGCCAATGATTGATATCTTGTTTTTATTTACTTTGTTAAAGCTATATTAGAAATCAAAAACGGATGAGGCTTTGATACAAAAACTAACTCATTTATTCTCTGTCCTTGTCACAACCAAATAATATTTCTAGAATAAAATATGATATGAAAATATATTAATCATTTTCTTTCATTTCGTAATGAATAAAATGAATGGGAAAAAAACAGGAACTTTAAATGAAAAAGGGGAATATTAGATATTTTTCAGAAATTCTGGATGATATAACTTTTTTTTTTACTTAGTTTTACAATCAATTCTTAGTAAAAATAATCCTCTTCAGCAAAGTTGTCGAAAAGAAAAAAATAAGAACAACTTCTATTACATTTATAAGCTGTTATCATAATTTTTACTGAAAACTGTTAACTTACTACTGTTGAAATATTACTCGTTTATTATATTAACATAAAAAATATGCTTATAAATTGGTATGGCTTTTTTTTAAATCAAATGACTTCATTTTTTCAATATTTTCTCTTGGGATGCTGGTTTAAACCCAAAAGTTTTTAAGCAGATGATTAATTCTTTTAGTGATTAGGAAAAACAAAACACGTGTACATATATCTAAACTAAAATTTTATCCAGAATTTTTAAGTCAAAATTTATTTAATTTTTTTTTGTAATCTAAGGATTATTATTTTAGCTGCTAATAAAAGTTCTTATTTGACATCTTTTCAAAATAAAATAATACAGCATGCCTTAATGTCAGCGTAGATTCATTTCTATGTATTTGGGCTACTATTCGTTGAATGCAGTGCAGTGCGTGTTATAATTCCATGACTTTTATCTTTAAGCACTGAATTGAAGAAACTTGGGTAGCTGCGCTAGCCTACTGGTCATGGTCAAAAGCCTTTGGCCAGCGTGTCATGAGTTCGAGTCCTAATGCCAATGAGACTCACCACGTAGAGGGGCTTATACCCTTTAAATCTGTCAGGGCTTTGGAGATGGGAGGGCCAGCTTGGGTGTCGTCGTCAATAATTGACCATGACTCAAAATTACGAGGTCTGTCGCCAAAACTCCCTGTTAATTCACAATGCGATATAAACTTTCCATTTCAGATGGAAATGAGGTACGTGTGCCTTCGCTTCTATGTCTTAAAAAAAAATTTAATGTACTTATTGAAAACTGAGAGAATTTTTGGATTAATTTTAATATTGGTCTACGGGGGGTCAAAAAATAATTACCGATCCCTGATATTAATATTAACCCTTATCCTACTAACCATGACCCGTTCCCTTATTATAATTTGCATAGATTTAAATTAAAAACTAACCCGAATTGTCGCTGTTGATGCATTGGAGATGCGGATCACGTTGCAAAAATTATCACCTTACTGAGCCCCCTGATATAACCCGTAAATTAATGTTTAGCTCTTTAGTTAACAATACGAATATTCATATGAAACTGTATTCTTGTTTCACAATAGTAAAATATATCTCTGATAAAATTCAACATTTTTTTTTTTTAAATTTCTTTCTTCCTTTATGCTTAAAATAAAGAGAAGGTTCTAATATGAATGATCTTCCTTAAGTTACTGATTCATCTTTTTTTTCAAAATTGAAGGATAAATTAAGGTGAAAGAGTACCATCAGGAACTGGTGGCGTCAACTGGAGATTATAGTTGTTTTTGATGCACTTACAAGATTGCTGTGGAATAATATTTTCCCCTCTTTTTGCCCTATATGTGTTTATTACTATTATTATTATTATTATTACTATTTCTTGGCTTTGTACATTTGTATTGTGAGATTGTGTTCGTGTATTGGGAATTTGTCTTTTTATATGCATTTTATGTATTGTGTAATTATTTATGTATATCGTGATTTTACTTTTCATTTGGAATCATGTATGTATGTTGGGAATCTATCTTTAATTTGTATATGGAGTTATATATGTGTATTGTGAATTTGACTTTGGTTTGTATGCTGTGTACTTCTATAAAAATGTAAAAAATAAGATTTTTTTTTTCCAATAAAGACTAAACGCGGAGTTGGTAGTTTCTCGGGGAACCAGTTTGTAGCTCTAAACTCCTTCTGTGGGTGAGTTCACAGTTCCTCTTGATGTTCTGCCAATAACTTCCTGCTTATAGCAGGGGTGGCCAACCTTTTTGGGAAGAGTGCCATTAGTTGATAAAAAAATTATTAAACGTGCCACTTCCAACTGTTTCAACAAACAAATGTGGAAAAGTGAAAAAAAAAATGTTACCTAGAGGCTTATTATGGGAATTTTTTGCAAATAGCGCATTTTTTAATGCAAATCTATATAGCCGAAATTTAAAAATAATATAATGAATAAGACGATGTACAAATTTAGGTTTTTATTTTAATAAAATTTTTACAAGTTCAGTTAATTAGGTTAGGTATATTAAATAAAAACGAGTAACAAATCATTTTATTCAAAATAATTATTAAACGTTCAATATTTACTTAATGTGGCTTTTGAATTATTACTTTTTTTACCTCGTCATCTATATTAGGATTAGCTCTTACAGATGCTAACAGAATTACGTTATTATATGTGCACATTAGCTAGTTTTGAGTGATAATTATTTTATTATATTCATAGCAGAAAACATTTATTCATAAACATATTTTGATCCAAATTTTGAGAGGTTTTTTTCTGAGACAACCCCACTTCAATAAAAATGTTTTTAAAAAATGGTTTATTATTATCTTTTCAAAAAGTTTTAAATTTGTCAGTAAATCTTCACGTGCCACATTGTGCCACGCGTGCCGCAGGTTGGCCACCCCTGGTTTATAGAGTAACTTTAACAAACATTCGCTTTCTCACTTAATCTTGGGTACTAAAACGAATTTTTCTGCTGTGTTAAGTATATTGTTGTTTACGAAGTAAGTAAAATTCATCAGGAAAAAAAACTATTTTATTTTAATCCTTTTAATACCCTATTACTTCTTAAAACTAAATATGTTATGAATTGCAAAGAGTGAATTGTCGTCTGCTTCTGTTTTTCAATTGATGTCTTTATTAACAGAACGACACTTTAAAAAAAAGGTTAACAAGCAATATAATAAAGTTTTTTAGACTAGTCTATAAATTGAAAATTTTCAGGGTACGGTTTGAACAAAACTTAAAAACTGTTTTCAAGCTCCAGTATCTACTTAAAATCTTCTGAAAAATAAGGTTTCACAACTAATTAATTTTTTTTCTTCACATGCGCTACGAAATCTCGTTATGGGCTTTTGTTATTATACGAATTCAAAGAAATTTCTAGTTCGGAAACATTTTCCAATCTTTCGATTGCATAATTCAAAATTCTTTATTCCGAGAATTCGTTTAATTAAGAGATAGTTTAGTCAATCATTTCCCCTGTAGCATTTAATACTATTCTCCATCAGATTTTTAGTGCAGGAATTTTCTCCAGAGCAGACGCAAAGACTGGCTAACAATGCTCCAAACTCATAAAATCGAGACTTAAATTCGAAGGTTACTGGTGAAGGTGAAATATAGAAATTGGTCCAATAAATATCGAATTAAGGTTACATTTATTACACTATAAATAGTTTTGTTTCAAAGAAATGATGTTTACAATAACTTGTTGTCTTTTAAATTATGATAAAGAATCTGTTTCAGAAAAATCTAAAATTTTTATTGGGAAAAAAGTTTTTGAAAACCTTTTTGTGGCCTTCTGCTGGAAATTAACAGATAAATGCTTTCGCCATAATTTAATGATTAAAATTCTTAGGAATATTATATTGTTTTTATAATACTAATAGAATTTTTAAGAATACTATATGGTTTATTCATTTAATCTAGTCGTTAATTAAATTAAATATGAGTTTCATTCTCTGCTATAATCCTTGTACAGATATTGATGATATATCATGACTATATTAATATACAAAACAAACATGGTTATTTTGAATGAAAATCATGATTTAACCCTTTATCCACTGACGGTACTTATAAGTACCACTCATTTTAAAATTACATAGAATAACCATTTTCACGAATACTCTGATAATACTTAGCAGGAATATTCTTTTAAATTCCTTCTTCCTAGATATTTGGCAGCACGGGTTCTGAGTATTTTAGCGTGGAAGGCAAATATAGTTTTATAGCAGAAGTCGCGTTTTCAGCTGTCATTGTGGCCGGATTGCGAAGAATGTCATTTTTGTTCCGAAAAAATAGTTAATGTCAAAAGGTAAGTGTCTTATTTTTTTTTTGTATGTTAATGAAGACCTTAGAAAACGAATTGACTATTTATTTTAATTGAACAGTGTATGTAATTAATTTTACAGTTGAATATCTTTAATTAATTTCCTCTAACGGATTAAATTTCCCAAAGTTGGGTATTTTGTTTATGTATACCCCTTAATTTTCAACGTAGGGATTGAAAAAAAAATATTGCATGAAAAAAATTGCAGTAAATTATAATGGGTAGATAAAGGGTTAAAAAAACACATTCATTAGTTTTCTTTTTTTACGGTGTTATGTTTTAAATTATCTTTTTACTTTGAAAACATTTTTAATATTTGTCTTTGAGACTTAAATTTTTAACAATTTTAGAAAGTTCAGGGTTTTTAAATTCACGTTTCTTTAAAACAAAAATGACAGCGAAAGTTAAGTACTATTAGTTTTTATCTCGGCTCTTTTATATATATATATATTATATTTTATTTATATATATATATATATTATATTCTACAAAAGATATAATAGAAAATTTCATTGCGAAAAGGGATTATAATTATTAAAATATCCAGTTCATTATGTGTAATATTTTTAGTTCATTTTGAAGCCTTTTAATTAATTTCAATAGGTTTTAAGATATTTCTTAGATTGTTATTAGAGATTTTTCTATTATATGTTCTTACTCTCACATAACTGCTTTATTTAGAGAACATAATTTTTTATTAATTCATTTCTCAAAGATAGTAAATTTAGCGTTTTAAATTTAATTTTTTTGGTCCATATGCTAATATACATTATGTAATTTGATTTATTTCATTGATTCACTATTCATATATTCTCCTCTATTATGTAAGAATTGCTTGCAACTGTGAAAAAAATTGCTTTGAAACCCTTACACATAAATATTTACTTCTAAAAAATAAAACAAATCATTGACAAAATCATTTACGAGTATTGATAAATATTCATGAAATTCATTCATGTCAACATTAATTAAAAAAATTAATAAAAGTTCAAAAATTAATTAATTTTCGAACATAATTGTTTTTAGCCACTTTCACTCCTACTTGTTGACATCAATTTAATCTATTTCAAAGTTCAGGTCAAACCATCGTATTCCATTGACCTTGGTATCATCTCGTTTCTGCATCATTTAAACTTGGTGAAATTCTTATCTTCTCTCAGCGCACTTAACTAGTGATCTCGTGAAAATGATTAAAATTAGAGCGCAAAAAAAATTAATTTTTTTTTAGCTTCATGTTGCCAAACACTAGATTCTCTAGTTCTCTCTTTAATTTCTTCAACATAAAATTTGTAATATAATCAACATAAATTTGCTGACAATATTTTCTGAATTGCATCTCTGAAAAAGTTTTACGTATATTTTTAATTTAAGTTCACTTTTATTACTAATTATAAGCTTTTATTTAACTTACAATGTATGTATGTATGTATGTATGTATGTATGTATGTATGTATGTATGTATGTATGTATGTATGTATGTAATTTGTTCGGGTGGAATCTTGCAACTCAATTTTGAAGCTGATAACTTCAACTTACTGAGCTGAAATTTTGTATACATGTTTAGTTCGGATGACAATGCATGTTTTGATCATTTATATTCCGATATTGCAATTAATTAAAAAGATATTAATTAAAAAGGTTTTGAAGTTTTGGGCGCCAACTTCAATATGTTTGCATTGTTGTAATAATGTTATTGGTACAACAATGACAAATTTGGCGTCGAAAATCGGTTTTCAGCCAAACTGGAATTTCATAACGTTGCGCTATTGACTGTATTAATTAACTTTGTCTAAAAAATAATTACATTTCTACAACGTAAAAATAATCTAATTTCTACAACGTATGCAATTTTTTTACAAATCTCCATCTATTTTCTTGGATTTAAATTCAAAACAAAAAAGTAGAGCTATTTTTCAAGTAGATTGGGGGTACATTGTATACCTTTCTCAACGCTGCCAAGTTAAACTGAGATGGAGTATTGAAGAAATTCTTTAAATAATTTATCTAACTTTAATCTATGAAACTCAGACAAAAAAATAATTACAGAATCGGAAAGATCATTTTTTTATGTATCTTACCCATCAAAAAGGAATCCGCTAGGAAAACAATAAGAGAAAAATATTATCCATAAATGCAATGCATTTTCAATTAAAAAAATAAATTTTATTAAAATGAATGAATTTTTTAAAGAAATTTTCTAATTTTAAGCCTACAAGTAAAAAATTTAAATATACGTCATATTATCACCAGTAAACTAAACACACACTATGACATGTGTCCTTAAATTTAATTACAGATAGAATCTGTTAATTTTATTTAACTTACAATGTATCAATGTAATTTGATCGGGTGGAATCTTGCAATTCAATTTTGAAGTTGATATCTTCAACCCATTGAGCTGAAACTTTGTATACATGTTTAGTTTGGATGACAATGCATGTTTTGACCATTTATATTCAGATATTGCAATTAGTTGGAAAGATATTAACTAAAAACCTTAAAACACATAATTGGCTTATCCCTGTGCGCTGCTTATTCTGCTATACTTGGCGACGCAAAATGAAGAACCTATAGGGGATTTTTTTTTTATTTTGGAGTTTTGACGTTTTTAAAACAGCAATCTTTTTTTTTTAAAAACTCAGACAAAAAATAATTGTAGAATCATAAAGATCATTTATTACGCCACGATAAGTACAGTTTTTTTTTACAAAATATTTGTGTTTTTTAAGATTTTTTTTAAATGAGTCAAAATTGATACGTTTTCATGAAAATGATGCCTAAATTGCTGCGAATGAATTTTTTTTGTTTGAATGAATCAACATTCCGTACCAAAACAGTTCATGCTTTGCTATTTTAGAATGAGTCATTTAAAAAAGTAAAATGCCGAAAACTTTTTTTCTTAAAGATTTTTCCAAAAATAGTCAAAATTTTAATTAAGCATTTAATAACTTCGTCATTTAAGAAGATAATCTCACGAAACTTTTTTTCGTGTGTAGAAAAATATTACCCAAGATCTTTAGGAAGATTGAAAAAAATGCCTAAAAATTACTGTTTTAAAAAAAATTGTGTTTTTCGTCTAATACCCTTTTTGCGAGAATTGATTCAGCTTAACCAGAGATTGCGAACCAGCGTTGAATGAGATGAACAGGCTGAGAAACCTGTCCAGCTATAACTAAAAAGTAAAAAATAAATTAAAAGTAAAAAAAAACTTTTTTAAAAATAAGCTTTTATTTAACCACGCTAAAAAGAATAAAATAAACTTTTCCTTTAAAACTTTCTTTACTATCAACTTATAACGTCATTACACAATTTATATGATATAAAAGCTTGTCGCAAGATTTAAGTACTCATATTTACTTAGTTAAGAATTTTTTAAAATTAAAATCAATCAGGTCAAGTTATTTATTTTGCTTGTTTTTCTCCTCAGGTAAATCTCGCGACAAGCTTTTATATCATATAAATTGTGTAATGACGTTATAAGTTGATAGTAAAGAAAGTTTTAAAGGAAAAGTTTATTTTATTCTTTTTAGCGTGGTTAAATAAAAGCTTATTTTTAAAAAAGTTTTTTTTTACTTTTAATTTATTACTAAATGCATTTAAAGGTATGTATGGTACTTATATCGAAAAATCAATAAGCTTTTCTTGCAATATCGTTTAACACGAAAAAATATTTCAGTCCCCCTCAGTTTCGTGTTAAACGAATTTCACCGTATAAATAATGCAACGACAATATGCTGTTCTTAGTATATAAAAAAGCAGTGCCAAAAAATCTGGGTGTGGAAAATATACAGACAAGTCATACAAAAATAACAAGTAAAATTGAATTGGACAGTTAATCAAATTAAATCTCTGTTGACCAGACATGGAATTTTAGCTATTAGTTGGTTATTATTTAAAGTAATATTTAAATGGATTTTTTTCCTTTAAATGATTAACAAAACGTTTTACAAAGGGAAAAAAATCAAGCATGATCGATGAAATATCTATCAGCTATCGCTTCACTACAAAACATACCTTACAAATAGTTTATATATATATATATATATATATATATACAATAAATATTTATAAAACACACAACCAATTTAAAATTCCTCAATCTACCAGTTAGAATCATCAAAATTACAATAAAAAAATAAGCTATATATTTAACTATATTTAAAAAACCTGCAAACTAGAGACTGAAAAAAACAAAAAATATTAAAAAAAAATGTTAATTCCTACTCAGATCAACAAAGAAAACATTTATTTTAGTTACTTTTTATTAAATAGTTACAATTAGTATAAATAAGTATATACATTTGACAGAATCACAACATTAAGTGGCTATTAATTTTTATTAATTATCATTAAAGTGTCGCATTGTCATCCAAAACAATCGTGTATATAAAATTTCAGTTCAACTGTTCAGCTTTGAAACGTAAGGGGAAAAAATCTTTTGACGTTTTGACCCAAGTCGCTAAAAATAAAGCCAACGTGGCTGTATCCGTAATTCTTTAAATAATTAATTTCAGTCGATAATTTTAATTAATTATAATTAAGTTATGGTATTGTTACCCCAAACAATAGTGTATAGAAAACTTCAGCTCAAATGAGCGCTTTAAAATTAAAGAAATAAATCTATTCGAGTTTGACACAAGTCGCCAAAAGAGTCGCTAAGTCGCCCAAACTGATGCCAAAGTGGCTGTATTTGCAATTCTTTGAATAATTAATTTTAATCCATTAATTTTCAATAATTATAATTAAATTACTGCATTGTCATCTAAAATAAGCGTGTATATAAAATTTTAGCTCAATTGAGTGCTTTAAAATGTATTTTATTAACGATTGAAAATTTGAACAAGATAAATAGAGAGAGTGAGCTGATAGTAGGAATTGAAAAACAAGATGCTCACAAAAAAGTGATAAGATTATATTAAACAAGATAATAAAAATGGCAAAAGATTCGTTGAAGATACCGTGTATTTCCGGGTATAAGCCGAGAATTTTTGAATTTTTTTTAAATTTAAAGTAAGGGAGTCAGTCGGCATACGAATCTCGAAAAATCGTCGTAATCTCGAAGAAACGTATAGCTCAGAAAGAAAGAAAAAAAATTCAAATATATATATATATATACATATATATTTTAGCCGTGCTATAAAGCGATTTTAATCTTATGATTTCTTAGATATTTTGAATATAATTTTGCTAAAAGAAGATAAAAAAAAAAAAAAAAAAAAACCTTACAGTAGTCGCATACGATGTGTAACATCTGACATGTTATCGTGGTAAATTCGCAATAGCAACTTAAATCCTGAAAAAAAACGAATCGAGTATGATTGGAAATAATTTTCTACGGAATAATTATATCTTTAATGAAAATTTTATTTAATTAACACAGAGGAATGCAATTTTTTATCAAAAATAATTATTCTTGTTCAATTTGGGGAAGAGCGATAATGATAATTTTTAATATTTGATATTTGGTTTTAATTGTATTTTATAAAGGTTAATATTTAATAATAATTCCATACAAAAAATTTTTAATTTGTTGCAAAATGTTTGTAAAATTTAAATTTTTTTAGCTTTTTTAAGCATTTTTTAAATCCCTAAGGCTTTTTTAAATATGTCTCTTTTCTTTGAAAAATTTTTTACAAGTATACCTTATAATATACTACATAAAACTATGTATTGGATTTTTTCTGCTGCTGCTCTTTAATTTTTTTATTAATTTTTTTATAGTTAAACTTCCGAAAATTCCCAAAAAAACATTAATTTTGATTTTGAAATTTTTTAGAAAAAGTACTAACACATGTTAGAGCTAATTTCTGCACAGTTTTACTAAACATACATTACAGAACATGTATAAAAAATTTCAAACCCATACTTCAATTATCAAAAAAGCCTTAGGGTTTTGAATAACAGTATATGTACAAAAATTCAACTTGGAGATATACGAGTTTGAAGTTTTCATTCCATGAATAGCATGGTATAATATTCATCGAATAGTCTGAAACTTTTAGGAAATGTTAATTAGCTTATTTAAAACTACTTACCATAAAAAATTGCACAAATGTAGAACAATTAAACAGTATACTGCCATAATGAATATATAGAAAAAAACGAATAAAACCTCAATATTTCATAAAACTTTATCTTAATAATTATTAAAAAAATAAATACACACACTTCAGAGCTAATTCCATGCTCAGAGCTAATGCACAACATGTACAAAAGATGTTTATGCCTTTATTTTTTTATTTCCGTGATTTTAAAAGCCTTCGCATGTTTAATATTTTACACGAATAAAAGCAAAATCAAATAGCAATTTATAGGTAAAATACATCAAAATCTAAGAACTGTATATGTGCATTTGTTTAAATAGATATCTTAAAATATTTTAATAACAAAAGTGTTGAATCTCGCACACATGGGATATACACTCAGGAACATTGAAAATAGCGACCCAAGAAGAAAGCATCGGATTGAAATGAAATTTAATACACATAATGACACATGAGAGATTCACTTGATCTCAAAAACAAGACAATTAAACGAATACAGGGTGTGCAACGACACAAATACTGAGCAACTTCAATAGGGCGTTGGACCACCTCCAGCTGCAATACATGCAGCCACACGGTCCGGCATTGAGTTGATTAGACACCTTATGTTGTCCTGAGACAGATGGCCCCACAAATCTTGAACAGCCAACTCTAAATCATGTACAGAAAGACACGATGGCATCTGCCGTTTTAACTGATCCCACACGTGCTCTACAGGGGACAAATCGGGGGAGCGGGCTGGCCATGGAAGAGTTTGAAGATGACCTAGGAAGTCTTGAGCAACTCTTGCTGTATGCGGACGAGCATTATCTTGCTGGAAAATTGACCCTGGGAGACCATTTAGTAAAGGTCCTACATGGAGTCGAAGAATATCATCAACGTAACGTTGGCCTGTTAAGGTTCCACGCATTACAATTGAAGTGGACCGGCTATCATAGGCTATGGCCCCCAGACCATTACACCAGCTGTGCGGGCAGTGTGACGTAGAACAGTTTGGGGAGGAATTGTACCGCTCACCAGGGCACCTCCACACCCGTACACGGTTATCATCTGTCCCCAAAACAAACCGGGATTCATCACTAAACACAACCTTTTGCCAATCTGTGACATTCCATATTGATCTGGCTTGGCACCACTGTAGATGCAGTTGCCGATGTTCCGATGTTAAAGGGAGTGCACGGAAAGGGTGCTTGGATTTAAGATTTGCTTCTGCAAGGTGTCTGGAAATTGTTTGTGGAACAATTGCTACGCCTACGTCTGCTCGTATCGTTGAACGAGTCACTGTGGTGCCTACAAGTGCTTGACGCATGATCCTTCGATCCTCTCTCCTTGTGGTCTTCCTGGTCGCTCCAGACCCGGCTTTCCGCGCGTGGGTACCTTCTCGTGTCCACTCCTCCCAACAATTTCTAACGGCACACTCCGAACGATCCACCTGGCCAGCAACACGGTGCGTCGACCAGTCTACAGTTTTTATCCCGATGATCAGGCATCTCTCAAACTCGCTTAACTGTGAGAAATGTCTTCTAGCACGTTTACCTGGCATGTTTCGCTTACCAAAGTCTTCCTACAATAGGCGGGTAATCGTCACGTTTATGAATCTTCGAATTTGCTCTGGCTTATATAGCACCCTCTTCCTGATTGTAGCGCCACCTCGGCGTGTATGAGCATGCGTATTGGCACAAAACTTGGATCATTTGCATATCACATTACGCTGTACTTATTTGCAAATTTTCGCGATTGTACTTAGCTTCCATCTTGGGTCGCTATTTTCAATGTTCCTGAGTGTATATACACTGGTGTGCAAAAATTAAGGACGAGGTCGAAAAATTAGCATATCAGCTGAACGAAGAGGCAGAGAGGACAGAAAGACCAATCAGGAGATTAAGTGAGGTGATGTACGGTAGCACATGCACAGATATGCAGGTAGACGTAATGGGGGAGTGTCTGAGTAGTAAAGCATGTTGTCGGTGTAAGATTAGTATTTCTGGCAAAGAGATTGCACACCGTATAGCAGTTAAAATCACACCGAGTTGCTGCCTCAGCGAGAAATGGCGAATAATCAAACTGTTAGACGACATCTGGATGCTTTTACCCGAGGTCGAATCATTGGGAAGTTGGAGGAAGGTCGCAGTGTGACAAGTGTGGCTGCAGAGTTCGGAATTGCTCACAGCATCGTTTCACGACTTTGGAGACAATTTCAAACTACAGGAATAGCTATCCGGGGGTTCAGTAGTGGTCGTCCACGAGGAACCACACCCGCTGATGACCGGTATATTGCCTTACAGGCCAGAAGAAACAGGCGGCAGACAGCGGGAGAAATCGCTAGGCACACGACACAGGCGACTGGACGACCGATATCGCGTTTTACCGTGGCCAGAAGACTGCATGGTGGTGGTCTGTTTGCACGACGCCCTGTACGGTGTGTACCTCTAACGCCTGCCCATCGGAGAAGGCGTTATCTGTGGTGCCGGGAACACCGGAATTGGAGGGACAATGAATGGGGACGAGTACTCTTTACAGATGAGAGCAGATTCAGTCTGAGTAGCGATTATTATCGCATACTCATCTGGAGAGAGCGGGGAAACCGCAATCATCCCTAGAACATCATTGAAAGGGACAGGTATGGAGGTGGTGGTGTTCTCGTTTAGGGAGGCATCATGCTTGGTAGTCGTACAGACCTTCACATCTTCGACGCAGGTTCAGTCAACAGGATCCGTTATTGTAACGGGATTCTTCTTCCATATGTGCGTCTTTTTAGAGGCGCTATGGGTCCGCAGTTCCTTTTCATGGACGACAATGCACCATGTCATCGCACAGTAGCTGCCGAACAGCTCTTAGAGAGTGAGGATATTGAACGTATGGATTGGCCGGCATGATCTCCGGATCTCAATTTCATCGAGCATGTATGGGATTTTCTAGGTAGACGCTTGGCAGCTCGTACCTTACCACCAGTAACGATTCCGGAGCTTCGATTGGCGCTGCAAGACGAATGGGCAGCAATGAACTCATTGACACCCTCATTCTCAGCATGGGCAGACGCTGTGAAACCTGCCTAGCAGTCAGAGGAGATCATATCCCCTACTAAAGACCGGATATTTCTTGCTGGACACCCATCACAGGGATGTTTCGGCCTTCAGTCGCATTGCGTTTCATGTTACTTTTCAATAAAGCTTCTTTTTATCCCTCTGATTTCTTTTTTAGTAAGTGTTGCTTACATTACTCATGTCCTTACGTATTGGGGATCTTACGGTATTAAATGTGTTGATTTGGAATGCTTTTGTACAAAGTTATATTGAAAAAACCGTCTCGTCCTTAATTTTTGCACACCAGTGTATATGACCAAAAACAAATATATAAAAATGGAACAGTTTTTCTATTCTTGCGAATTAGATTTTTAATTATCTGAGTTATCAAAATGAGGTTTAGTATTTGTGCTTTAGGAGAATCCGTTTTGAAGTTTTAATTTCATTCATAATAATATCACAAAAAGCACGCACAACTTTTAAATCTTGACCAAATCCATTTAATCTTCCCAGTAAATAATTCACAAACTAGAATTTTTGCATGAATTGCACAATTCTTTCTTAAATGATTTATTACTGCATATATAATGTCAATCTCATTGATGCGCATTAGAAAAATAATTAATTCATTTTTTATCAGGCTCTTTTCTAGCAGATAATCTGAAATGTAGGCGTGGTAGTTGCTGTTTAGCATCGAACATTGCTCCATTACTTAATGAAAAATGCAGGCAAAGCTTTGAAATTTTGCAGGCATATTTTTAAAGATTAGGGGTATCAAATAAGGTAATAAAAGTTTTTTCGACTGTTTAATGATTTTTAGGGTACCATATCGCCTTAAAGGGGAACAACAAGTCTCGAGAAATGAAGCAGTAGCAATATTTCAAAATGTTATAAAAACTTCTTACTCTGCCAAAACATTTAATAATCAAATAGAGAAAATAGAAAAACTAGAAAATCAGATCCAGATATTAGAGCAGAAACTTTAAGAAAACAATAATATCTTTAAAAAGAAACTAAAACAAATAGTACAGCGTTTTACGACAGAACTTAATGCGGTGGTAGCGTAAATAAATTCAAGTTTTACTTCCTTGATTAATACAATGGAATCCACCTTAAAAAAAGCTGCGTCCAATTTAACTATCTCAAAAGATGACACCAAACCAATAAATAAGAAACTAAATGAAAAGGCGAAAAGGCTTAAAAAATTATCTGAACAGAGAGGAAATGTTTTGGAAAAATTAGTGGAACAAAAGCAAAAAATATAGATATATACAAAGTTCATTTATTTTCAGAGTAAGAAAAATTAATTTTAATCTACTTCATTTTTTGGACATCTAGTATTTTAATAATTCAGGAAACATGATTTCATCCAAATGATATTATCACTATTAAAATATTCATCAAATTCTCTCGGACCATAAGGCGATGGCCAGGTCACCAATATTTACAGTGTTAACACTGTACTGAACTGAATTCTGAAAAACATTTGAGAAATTTAAAAAAATTGGGTCGAATGCACTAAACTAACTGAACTGTTTAATTATATATATATATATATATAGTTAAAGTTTTGAGAAAATACTAATTATTATTAAATGTTTATTTACTGTGGTTTTTGAATATCGTGTAATTTTCAATTAGTTAAAATTTGGTATGCATAGTTTTAAGATAATTTTCCCTAGTATTCAAACTATTTCGTAATTCAGTTGAAAAGAATAGTATTAGTAAAATTTAATCGTCTTGATCGGGTTTCTTTTAGTTTAGTGTACATTTACAGTGCGTTGCGGTCTCCTTTGCTGGTAATGAGAAGGTTGATTTCTTAGTCAGGACTGCGGCTGAGTGGGTGAGCTCTACTGCGACTCTTACATTTAGCGAATGATCCTCCCTTAAGAAGATTGATCTCAATCAACTTCGAAGAACTCTTCCTAGTCAACCTTGGTACTTCAGAAGAAATCCAGGAGGTTCATTCAAGCTAATGCTGTTAAAAAATCGTTCTTGATTTTTAGAAAGATTTGAACCAAAATCTGGGTAGATTACTTAATAAAATAAATATTATCCTACCTTTTCTGATGTTTTCCGGGCAGAGAGCTGTCAGGTGTATTCGAGATTGTTGTTGATATCTGTTGTCAAATTGTAAAAAAATAGGAGGATTCTTTGAATTGCTGAATTCAGTTTTTAATTACAATTATTTGCTAAGAATTTTTATGCACTGTTACACCTACACAAGACATAACAAAATTTTTAAATCGCGGTAAACAGAGCTAGTTCCTTTTGGGGCTTTTTCCAAATCCAACTGAAATGCTTAAAAGCATTTTTGCTTATATCAGACGCAACTAGTGTCCTCTGGTGAGAGAAAGCGCGATTTATATATGTTTGATGGTAGAGTTTTTAACAAATGCCTTGGGAATATCAGACTGCTTTCTCGCGCTTAATGAGTGGCCATATAAAGGCACTCACTTTTCATCAGGTTCAGAAAATATTTCCGGAGTGCCGCTGGTGTTATTCCGATATGGTCTTCCCTGCCCACATCTTGACTTGTTTGGATTTTAAAAAGGACGAGCTGTTTCAAGACTTTCTTCTGTTTTTAGACTCTCTTGAGATATTTGGATTCATGGAGATTGTCTAGCATTGCTGGACAATCTGGGATTAGTAACAATAACAACAGTAAAATCTACACTTTTGGAAATAAAAAGACTCGCCTTTTCAATGAGAGGTAAAATTAAGTAGTAAAGTATGGAAAATTGTGCACAGTTCAGGACAGATGCACCTTAACAAGTAATGCAAATGATGTAAAATGTGTAACCCTCTATACACATTAAGTACGATATAAAGGAAGGAGCCTGCAGTATCGGCAATGCCCATGTAGTGACATCTTGAGACTTCTTAAAGGCCCTGGCACCCTGTGCAAATGTAGGCATCATCTGCAACCCTTTTATCGAATTTGGTGTATATGCATGCAAATTTCAACAAAGGAATCCATAATAGGAGGAAGTTTTATAAGATAATTCTATGTTTTAAATTCGCAATGTCAGTATTGCTGCTTGCTATTGTAAAAGTCGTGGAGTACTTCAGTCCTTACCTCTACGGTTGAAGGTTCCTGCTTCAAACAGATCATGCCTCATTGACCTGGCTACTGAATTTTAAAAATCCAGTAGGCCAAATAGCCAGGTGGATACAAAGACTACAGGAATATGACGTGGAAATGAGCCACAGAAAAGAATCAGCACACGGAAATATAGACGCTTTTTTAGAAGACCCTATCTTGAGAGTTGCAAATAGTGCTCGAGAGTCAAAAAGTAATTTGGCATTATAAGTCCTGTAGTGCTCCAATTATATCGCCATCTACATCAAAATCAGACCCGTGGAGTGACGAGAAAGTTTTGAAAGTTCAACTGGCTGATCTTGAAATAAAACAATTATAGATCCTGAAATAAACTGGTGGAAAGCCCAGCTGGCAAGACATCGCCCCTTTCCATCCTACAATGAAGCAGCACCCTACAACATCCTACCTCTTTGGTACTCCTTATATATCCTTGCCTTATATCGTAAATGGGAGTCTGACGAGAGCAATTGATACTCCCAACGATAAGAGCTTCAACAGCTCATTAAGGAACTCCATGGCAGTCCAACTGGAGATCATTTTGGTGTTATGAAGACCCTGCAAAATATCCGAGAGCTCTTCTACTGGAACAATATGCGGAGTGACTTGGAGAAGTGGTGTCGCACACGTGATACCTGTGCTGCACGTAACTCACTAGAGGGAGACTGTAGCTGTATAGTGTGGGAACGCCTTTCGAATGAATAGCTTTTGACATCCTATGCCCACTTTCGAAATCATCAGATGGCAATAATAACATCATGGTTGTCATGGACTACTTCACTAAGTGGCCCGAAGACTATCCTATTCCCGACCAAGAGTCCCCAAGTGTTGCAGAGGTTTTAGTTCAGCATTGGATCTCAAGATACGGAGTTCCCCTCAACTGCACTTCGGTCAAGGAGAAACTTCGATTCTGCGGATTTCAAGAGACTGCGTGAAACACTCGGCATTGCACTGTTCAGATATATGGAGGCGTTTGGCAATGGACCTCGTAATTTTTAACCACAGTCAAGTGACGAGGACGTCACCTGAGATGACACGCCCTCTCCTGACTACCACACCACACCAATGGGAGGACGTTTGAGCTCTCGACAGATTTAACATGCATCGCTTCGTTCGCTTCACCGGGTTTTCAGCGGCACTAGGCTCTAACTCAAGATACGCCAGCCACGAGTCCGATACCTTGGCCACTAGGACAACATCCTTACATCCTCAGTCGGACGGCATGGTAGAGAGGTTCAATAGGACCATCCTGAACAGCCTCTATCTCTCCTGGTATCCAGTAATCAATAGGACTGGGACAATGCCTCTTTTCCTGCCGGCTATTCCCATCCCAGATGCTTTTTGGATGTGATTTTCGCTTGCCTGCAGATCTCCTATTCAGCCGGCCACCAGATGCTCCCTAGGTGCTGAGGATTACGTCGAGAAACTCCTGGCCCGGAAGGAGGAGACGCATCATCTGGCCAGGGATAGAATCGGCATGGCTTCAGAGAAGATGAAGACACGATACGACGCAAGAGCAACGGGATATGACTTTCACGAAAGCGACAAAGCGTGGTTATGGAATTTGAAACGTCACAAAGGGCTCTCTACGAAGCTGCAGACCAACTGGAAAAATCCTTACACAGTCCTAAAAAGACTGAATGACGTCATGGTACAGATACAGAAATCACCCCACTCAAAACCGAATATATTATATTACAATAGGCTAGCCTCTTATCTTGTCCAAGGAGAATAAAATCCCTAAGTTCAGACCATGGACACTAATTATTTTTTAAATGATGTAAAATTGCTCAAAATGCTCCTGCATTTGCTTTTTTTTAAATCCTTCTCCAGATTGGGGAAGACTAATCCCTACTAACCTTTTTCGCATCATAACTACAATTTCTGACAATAAAGTTTGGAGAATAGTCCTGTAACGTTAACGTAGATGAAATATTAACGAAAGTTACCTTATTGTCCTTCGAAATAGTCACCTCCCATAACTATGCAATGCCAAGATCTGCTATACATGCCTTAGAAACTTTGCAAGAAGTCTTCTTTTGGGATGGAGTTCAAAAGCTTCGTCACGTTTCGTTGGATGTCAGGAATATCATCAAACCTCTTTCCTTTCAAAGCGAGTTTGAGTTGGGGGAATAAGAAGTCTGGAGGATTGAGAGATCTGGTGAGTATGATGGATGTTCAATTTGCCCCACCCCGTTTTTTTGCCAGGAATTGTTTGACGATATTGGCTATGTGAGGAGGAGCATTGTCGTGAAACAAAAACTATGAACCTTGTTGTGCGTAGGTAACGATTTGTCACACAGATTCACGGTTAATCTGCAGTTCATAAGCTATCATGCACACAGTTAATCTACGATCTTTCGTGATTAATTTTTTCACTTTCTCAATGTTTTCGGCACTTATGGAGGTCGCCGGTCTTCAGCTACGGGTTTTATCAGAAAAATTTTCCCGGCCTTCTCGAAAACGGGTGAACTTCGTACACAAACTTCATGAAAAGTGCTTGATCTTCATCAACACACACCAGCATCGCATAAGTTTCTTTCGGTGTCTTGTAAAGCTTAAAACAAAGCTTAATATTGATCTTTTATTTCTTCATTGTCCTGTTCTCAGTTAAGAACCAACACATTGACCAAGCACTTTGTAAAGCAAGTCTCTCACTGAACACAAACGACGCTAAACTAAACAACAAGGGGGGGGGGCAGATGGTCAACACCTGCCGCTACGCATGTATAGCATTTTGTTTCACCGGTGTTTCCAGATCGGCCGTTCTGAATTCATTCACCGAATTTTATTGTCCGAGGTTGTATATATGTTCTTTATTTCCGAATCTGGAATCACTTAAGTTTTTGTTTCAAAATCAAGAGAAATTTTGGTAGCACAATACATATGGATACTGCTCCTCTTCTTTGAGATGAAACTACCAATCTTTATTAAATTCGCGAATCCTCACTTTGAATTCTACAGTCCCCAAATTAATACATTTCGTGTCCTGCGCCGTCAACACCGAAACATCCAATCTCCTCTTCGGGGTTGAAAAGAAAAATACTTCTTATAAATATCTGCAGAAATAAACGATTTTTCTGCTCCTGTGTTTCATAAAAGTTTTGTAAATTATTCTTGTACTCAAATGG
>BMAO01020776.1:0-17969 GCA_019973975.1 Trichonephila clavata | reverse complement strand
AGGAATTGTTATCCTAATAGTGGAATGAAAGATTAATCTTTGAACATGCATGGGGGAAAAAGTTCGGTTCAAAGCGCATTTTCTAACAGTCTTGGCGTGCCGCATGTATCCCAAGGGCTGCTGTTTTGTTTACCAATGTATTTCGGATAAATTTCTAATTTAAATGGTGTTGATGGTTACGAAAGGATACTTGTTCGAATTTTAAATGCAAGGTTTTTCGTTGATCCTAATCATTCAAAACCATTTTAATTTGGTATCTCCCTAAAACCAAATGCTCGAACAAGATGTTACACGTACTTTCGCCCTTTGCAAAACTTGTTGATGATCCTCGGTGAATAGATGGGAGGGGTGGGGTGACTGCATGGAAATTTAAGAATACTAAAATAAAAAATTTTCCCTTTTTATTAAAAAGGGAAAATGTCAAGAAGTTTTTCACTGTTTACAACGCATGTGGTATAATTTGCGCTTTTCAGATTTAAAACTTTCTGACATAGAACTTTAGAGCTTGCTATTAAAAACTGATAATTTGTGATTCATTCCTATTTACAATTTAGGGATTCTTTAAATCATATGAAGGCAAGGTGGATAAAGTTATTTTCGACGAGTACTTTTTCATCAAATCAAGGACAAGAAAAATGGCGTTTCGAAACGTCTATCGCCTGTTGAAACCAGGTGAGAGGCTGGCTTTTTCTTTTGTGTGAATTCTTGCATCTATACATTTTTAACGGTTTGAGTGAAATACCAAGTATGGAATTACACTTGAAGTAAGTGAATTTTTTTTATAATAATTTAACGAGAAGAGGTGATATTTTTTACAATTTTTGCATGGAAATCTTGAAATTGCAATCCCTTTCAAATAGGTAATCACAGTACCCTGAAGAGAATGTAATCGAAATTTCATTCTCGAGTTCCTCAATATCAAGTAAATACAAACTTAAATTTTTGAGGTCTATTATTATTAGCTTCGACCATAGCATGCGTTTATAATGCACAAGTATCATTGAATGAAACTGAACAATTCGGACGCTTTTTTTCTTCGTATGTCTGAAATCTCAAATTCTCAAAGATGTAACGTCAAATGGCTTTCTAACGTTATCGAAGGATTTATAACCAAATGAGGAGCTCCGATGTTGTCGTATAATTAAGATGCGTTAAACTGGCACTTCATAACGGAAAAAGTTGCATTTGGTGCCGTACGAACATGGCGTGAGTAGATGTTGTTAGTAAGGAATACTGCACGAAATTCAAAGAACTCTAGTGTGGGCAAGTACTAGAAGGTTTAGGTGAAAGAATTCGGGCAAGTTCGAATGATGGGGATAGGCCTGAGAAGCCCCTAATAACATTCAATTATTCAATGTTTACTTTACGTGCTATTTGAAATACTTTTCGATCTTATGGCTCTCGTAGCCGATTTAAGTTATCCTTAAACTTGAACGTCGGCAGATTTTATCTCACGACTAACGCCTATAGCAAGGTTGCGTTCTCGTAGTTGCTTTTATATTCTATTTAAACTCGAAAAGTCGGCAAAGTCTTTTATAATGTTATACCCATCACGATTGACAATAGACGGGTATCGATTTTCAGCAATGTAACTCGCTTCAGACTTGGAGCAGATGACCTTCAGCTCTAGATGTAGGGAGGCCTGAGGGATCAAGTCCTTCAGGCTGTGTTTAACAGTAGTCATCCTGTGTAGTTTTTAGAGCCGAACGATATGTTTCGGACATTCTGTGACCGGTTGCGTTACCCTTTGACACGTTTTGTTGTCATGTCCCATGAAACTCGCTCATTATTGAACTGCCTCCATTTCGTTTTTCTTTTTCATTTTGCCAGTAAAGTCGTCACTCTTTTCTTCAATCTAATATACAGTGTAGAAAGCAAGTTGTGAGATTCGCCCCCCCCCCAAATGTCGCAGATCTGTTGCAACAAAATGCATAAATAACCAAATACCACTGAAAATACAGCTTTATCACAATTAAAAAGGAAATACTTAGTTAAGAAATTGTTCTAAACGGCAAAATAGCACGCACATTAGAAGGACTTTCCAGTCTATTGTTTATACTTCTAGTGCAGCTACTGATGATGACCAGCGACAGATACGAGGTGCATTTTTATAATAAACGACGTAGTTATCCTTAGAAATTGCTTTTTTTACTTTTATATTGCAATGAATTTCCATGCAATAAGTTAAGTAGTGCCGGAAAGCTTTAAAAATATTTAACGTTTGGGATTTTGATGTGGTTGTGCTCAAGAGTCGCATGATTGAATTTAAAAAAATCAAGTACATTGCAAGAACTTTTTCTGGTGCAAAATGAAAACTACATATTATAGGGAACACAGATCCAGGGAATATTAACGCAATAGTACAGTTCAGCAAAAATAATTCCTTCGTCTTAAACTGTTTTTTCAAAAGAACCACAAACTCGCTAAGATTATGACGTGTATTTTGGGGCAAGGAAAACCTACGTCCATTCGTGACAATATAAAGATTCGCCAAAGGTTAATGTTTCTTGCGTAGTGTCAAAGATATATGGGTCCTTTTTCTTTCGCTGAGCAAACTATGAAGGGTAAAATTTATCTGGATATGTTACAGTTGTGGTTTTTCGGTTAACCCAGGACACTATTTCATAGATTTTGTCTTCCAACAAGACTCCTCTTCCTATTGCTATATGCCGATATGTGACTATCTAAACAATGAACTTTTGACTCGCTAGACCTTGCTGGTATTCTAAATCATATGATTTAACTCCTTTTGATTTCTAAGCGAGAGGTTATTTTAAGGACCTTGTTTTACAGTCAATTGACAGAACTATGCTGCAAAATGTTTGGAATGTATTACGCTTGGACGTGTCTTGCGTAAAGGCTGTATGAACTTGGTGAGTTTATGGCTTTCTTCGTATTCATCCATGGTGTACATATACAACTGTAAATATAACCTTTTAAAAAATCATTTTTATGCTTACCCTGTATATAATGCAGTTAAAACTTGGTGAAACTGTCCAGAGTAACAGTTGATTTCAATTCGAAAGGTTATAAGTTTTTGTTTAAAATGAAAACAATGATTATTTATAGATTACAGGGGACACGAATCCCACGAAAATTTACCATATTTTGGTTCGATTGTTAGGGCGTGCGAATGGAAGAGGTCAAGAGGTACCACAAATTTTTGGACCCAAGTTGTTGGTATAATTTTCGGGATTGAGGATTATCGTTTACACAAATGTTTTACTTTTATTTGTCTCTATGCCGACGGACTTCTGGGTCGTAGTAGCAACAACAAATGGACTTCCACCTTCAAGTGTCTGTAGACTGATAAAATGGACAATGTTTCTGTTTACGATAATTCAGAAACCACACCATGATCCTCGTAAGCGATTAGTACCATGAATGTATTGATCTAATATGTATGCAAATATATAAAAATATTCTTATGTTATTACATGTATAATGTATTGCAGGACATATTTTCACATAATTTGTATCCAACTGAGCATGGGGAACAGTATTATAAGGAACTGCTAGAAAAAATTGGTTTTAAAGATGTTCGAGTCACCGAAAAAGAGAGAAGGCTTCCCTACGATACAGAAGAGGACTTCGAAGGTTAGTATAAAGATTAGAGCGTGTGATTCGTTTTAACTGATTTAAGCAATAAAAAATAACTACCAGAAAAAATTAAAAATGAAATTTACACTAGTAGTCTATTTTAGATTTAAAAGATATTATTAACCTTACCTTCAGTTTAAAACGTATCTAAAAACGTTAACCGTAGAAATTTTGAAGGTTAAGCACGCTTTTAGGATTTCAAAAAAAAATGGATATTGTTAAACGAAATTCTTAGTCTTTTTTAGTTTTCAATGATTGAAGATTTTTTCCCAATTTTTGAACTTTAATTTTAATATTCTAAATCAGTGATTCCCAAAGTGGTCTATATGGACCCACAGGGGTCTAAGACAGCCTCCAAAGGGTCTACATCAGCTGCAAAAAAATTGCAGGTCTTTGAAGTGTAATTTGGATCTTTACTCTCATTCAACCCGTCGTAGCTTTAATTTTAACTTTTAATGAAAGGAATGTTCCTCACACACAGGGGTGTTAGTTATTTACTTAAATAATATTTTATTATAATACAAATACATCTCTTTCGAACTATAGAATTTCGTGAGAAATATTTTAATTGTTTTTCCTTGTGAAAAGGAATTTCATCGTGGTTGCCAATTTTTGTAACGAAAAAAAAAGACTGGACGCTTCTAATAGAGGAGATTTAGGATTCATCTAACAAAATTCATGCCAAATATTGAAAATTTGTCAAAAAGCATGAGAATCGCACCTCATATTAAAACCACTTGTTTGCTGCTCATTTATTTTGTGCAACTGGTACTGAATTTTAATTTAATTAATAAATGTTTAAAATTAGAATGTTGTGTTAAGTTTTTCACACTACAGTTAAAAATTTAAATCTTTTAAATGTAAGTAGCTCTGTACCAGCTATCAAAAACACATTTAAGCTGACGAATTTGCAAAAATTTGTATTAAGTAAGCAGGGTCTACCAAAACCGGAAAACATGCCAAGGGTCTATGAGTAAAATAGTTTAGGGAATTCTGCTCTAAATGTATTGCAAAACGAAACGATGGATGCGGATTTTCGTTTAAAGTCTATCGCGAATTTTTATTTTAATATAAATATGTATTAGAGCGAAACTAGTTTTTTTATATAATCAAACAATACAAGTATAAATTAAAACTGTCTACATTTTTAAAAGAAATTATGATAATTATTTTTTTTGGTAAATTTTTAAACTTTAAAAAATTTTCAGGGAGACTTTGCGTTAACAAAATTTTTAAATACATGAAATGCTAGGTATTGGTTACATTTGATTTTTCTGTGAGTCGCGAAGAAGGTAGTAATAATGCATGTAAAATTAGCTTAATTTTAGCGAACATCCACACTTGCGTCAAATTTCCGATTCATAGTTGGGCCACTAAAGCCTTGGACTGCACTTTAATCTGTATAGGCTTAAAGTCCTCAAAATAGAGTAGTATAGAAGTTTGATGTATAGAGTGCCAAAACAGTTATTCTTTTTATGACCATGTTTCAAAATTACAAGATACATTTCAAATATCCTTTGTGTTGCTGTATAGCACGACATTAATACTTGTAGCATAGTCCCATTTATGGCAGTTTATTACCATTTCATTTTTTGACGACTAAGAGCAAACGGTCACCAGGTAAGTTACTTTCTTTTTCAAAGGGAAACATAGATTTTCACCCACGCACTGGGGCGGAACAGCTATGTCATCGGATTATAAGCGGATGTTTGATACATACCCTTCATATCTTCTCACACACCCACATGTGAATATTCAAACGGTGCCATTTTATTCACAACAATCTATAGAATGGATACGCCTATTTGGACGGCTGTCCATTTCTTTGTTCCCTCCTGCATGGGGCCGTTATACATTTTAACAGAAGAGTGTCGGATTTTGAAAGGAAGAAATTTCGGGGAGTGAGTAACATTGTCGAAATGGCAGGTCAATTTATAGACCCACCATAAGATTTATGAAGTGCAGCAACAAAAAATATCTTTATCCAGACAGACTTTTGTCCCTGTTGAATCGATGGTGGATGGCACCAAGTCAGAAAGTGCCCGGTGCAGGCCCGCGTTCCTCGCCAGTTAGAAGTTACTATGGACGTGAAAGAGGCCCAACCATAGGGTTTAAGCAGATGGTTCGGAAAAGTGATCCGCAACTTCTGCGACAAGAGCGATAGAGGCTGAAGAGGATCTGCAACAGTGATTGGAATTTTGTGGAAGGAGGGATCTGCGATAAGCAGCGTGACCAGAGATCGGAAAGATTATTGAACTGCTATTTGTATTTGGATATTTTCTCCAGTGAAAGGCTTGGGGGAGGCGAATGATAGATACAACATTGGTATATAACTCTACTCAATTTTGTAATAAAATATTTTACTAAAACTTGTATCGTGACCCCCTCCATTTCCCCCTACATTCTTGTTGCTTCGAAAATCGGTGTAAATTAAAATAAAACATGAATTAGTGCTCGCCACACTCATAAGTCCGCAGCAAAAGGGATCCACATGCAATGGGACGAAATATTTGTGCGTTGACTCTGTATTTTTTTTTTTTGAATTAACAAAATATAATACTTATGTATGAAATGTAATTCCTTCTCTCAAAACTATGTTTCTAGAAATTTTTATTGAGGGACTTGTGAGCAACTTCGAAATATCACGTGAAGATTCAGAAACGTTCAAAGCGGAAGTGCTCGAGCTTTTTGAGAAAACATTTGGAAGATACGAAGGAAAACTTTGTTACGTCACTGTGCACCTGAACTTATTTGGAGTTAAGCCAATGGAAAGCTCGGATTTCAAATCTAAGGAAACAACTGTTGTTTAAGACTTGCACTCTCTCTGTTTTCAGAAATGTTTGATTTTTAGTATGCATTGTTATGCAAAAGAGAATTTATTTTTATTGTACAATTTTTTATCCCCATGTTTAGCTTTTAATAAAACTTTTGACAATTAGTTGGCTTCTTTTCCTGATTATTTTAGTTTTGTGTTTTTTAGTTCCTTAAATTCCATTGTTGTATGTATCAGTCGCGCTCAACCGGTGCCGTGGAGGCATATAAACTTCTTACCGAAAGACTATCCTCTTTTCTGCGCCGTTATCAGTAAAATCATTCAGAATGCAAACAAAATAGCCTCTACAGAGTGTTTGCGAAGTATTTACATGTATCGGAGGAAAACTTGCTCATTTCAGAATTTGCTTTTCCTCCCAATACACTGCTAAAACATGCTCATGTGGAGTGAGTGATTGTGGGGTTTTATGGCGCAAGAGCCAAACCTGGCTATACTGCACCAAGCAGTTGTGAAAACAATGAAATCCATAATAAAATATCTAAAGTAATTGACAAGTAAATTTCAGTACAAGTTAAAAAAATTAGTTTTAAGAAACGTGTTTCAATGATAAAAGCTAAAAAAATTGTTGGGGGAATTCCCCCAACAAATCAAAACCAGACAATAAAATAACCCATAGAGCTAAAACAAATTAATTAAAGAAAACAGCGAAATTTAATCCAAGTAAAACAATATTTCATGCAACTCAGAGATGTAAAAAACGAGACAAGTTTAAAATGAATGTTTTATAAAAACTACTTTTTACTCTATCCAACACGGGTTGGGGTAAGAACGTTTACAAATCCCTCCTTTCTCCAGGTCTCATTTCTCCAGTATTGGTCTGATAAAAAAATATTTTTTCTGTTGGTTGTACATAATTTTTATCCCACTGCGGTTCGGCTTACTCTCTTCTACGTCGTACACGATCATATCTTCGTCTGACGTGTCCTGTAAAGGTGCGGGTTTTTTGGGTTTGTGAGGTGTCAATTCTATTTCAATTTTAGATGTAATATAAATATATTTATTTGGACGCTTTAATCTGCGAGTTTTGGAGGTTTGTTTTGTAGTCTGGGATATAGAGAAGGCTGGCTATTAGATGTATTCGAAGTAGCTTCAAGAACGGGAACCACCTCAGCTGGTGAAGCTGAAGACATTGGTATTGTGGATGAAGGTGCTTTATTTGATAAGGATGATTCAATCGAGTTATTTGAACTATTCGATGTGGCAGGAGCAGTATCTATTAAAGGAATAGGTGGCCTTGAAGGGCAGAATTAGTTTAAACTAGTAAATCAACGGATCTCATTTTTTTTTTACTGATTTCGGTTCACCAATTCCCTGGAGAGTTTTGAAGAGAGCAAAAGGAGATTTACGGGACATTTCGTTGTTTGACAATGGTAGTGTAAAAAAAAATGTGTATTCTTCGCAATTTCATCAATGGTAAGTGGTGTGGGTAATATAAGGCCTTTACCCTGGCACAACATATTCGGATCCATAAGCGCAAAATAGACTTCGTCCTGGCGTGCCTCCACCCACCACGGAGTCCATCAAGGGAGGCAGTGTGCTGGTCATCTGGCAAAAACCAGGCACGGCGCTTACCTGGAGTACACCCAGAATATAGTGCTACAGCATCAGGGCGAGGATCCAACGGTTAAACCCGCCACCCCTTATCTGCAGCACTAACCCTGCAGCAATCTCTCTCCGGTGTCCCCGGAAAGAGGTATCACCAGCCGATTGACAGGAGTGGGCTCACTCCTGCCACCCGTCTACAGCGAAGCGTGGGCCAAAGGGGACGCAAAGGTATCCCCAGAACACCATTTTCCTCCTTACGGGACACCGCACACGGCAAACATGCGGGTCGGAAAACCAACGTTGTTAGTTAGAAAACAAAGAAATAATACGAATATCGAAATAAATAGTCGAAAGGAAAATTTTTAACTAATTTAACGCATTACAAAACGTGAAATGATAGTATTAATAACGAATGTGAGTAATCGAATAAAATAATTCAATCAGAATTTTTTTGTGCATGTAAAATTTGAAAAATTGTCTGTAGTCTAGACGGGAAATAAGAAAAAGAATGAATTAAATGTGACAAGGAGAGTCGAAAATAGAGAAAGATCACTAGTGTACCCCAGGGTCGTGACACTCGTGTTTACCAAAGACGGTAAACCCCTTGGGAAAAGGGAAAAGATCACTAGGGCACCTCGGGATTATGACACCCGTACTCACCTAAAGGTGAGCCCCCTGAGGGGGATGCTCATGTGGAAAAACTGAGTGTGGAGGGAATCTCGTAATTTTCAGTCTCAATTAAGGGCTTAATTGAATTGTTGATCTTTGACATTTTGGCTACAGGATTTCAAAATGCCTAGTGAGATTTGCGTGGTTGAAAATCTGTCCAATAACAGATGTAACCCAGGGTCGTAGTTACCGTCGTACCAATGATACGAGGCCCCCAAGATATAGGGCCCAAATATGTGGTAGGAAAAATCGTAAGTTCCTATTTCCGAAAAGGGGCCTCAAAGACTTGTGATAGAGGGTCCACTCAGGATAATCTACTCCAATGATGCAACTTCATGTTTATTTTAACCGAGCCTCAATGTTGGACGTGGTTGAGGAAAGGTTTTTATCAATACTGCATGTTTAAGAATGATGCCCAGCAATTTTAATACTGAAAAAGGGGTGCTAGTGCTTCATGTGCACTACATGGCAAGACTTGTCTTCAATAGCTCCTCGTGTGCCTCCAGAGTTCCAGTATTACACAATCGAGATTTATTAGTTCAATCTCCTACTAATAAATGGTAACTTTGGTAAAGTCTCAGCGAAAGCAATTGATGTGGGACAATCCCAAGCAAATCGGAAACTTGCTGGTATTCACTTTTATGTCACAATCCCGAGGTGCCCTAGTGATCTTTTCCTTTTCCCACGGGGTTTACTGTCCATTGGTAAATACGGGCTTCACGAACCCGGGGTACCCTAGTGATCCTTCTCTATTTTCGACCCTCTTTCTTGTCATTAAACTCATTCTTTCATTCTCTTCCCGTCTAGACCACAGATATTAAAACAAATGTTTGGCGCAGTATAGCCGAAATCTGCTCTTGCGCCAATAAACCCCAAAATCACTCACTCACTTTTATGACTTTAAACAGCAGCATATTCAATAGGTTAAAAGTATAGTTTTAATAAGAGGTGCAAGTAATTTTTCATAGTAAAGCAAGGGTCTATACTATTAAAAAAGTACTTCAATCGAAAACGCCACAAATCAATTAATTTATTGCGGAATGTATTTAAAATTTTATAATCCATGCTTACTTTGAACAGTAATAACATGAACAAAAGCGATTGATTAATTTATTGACATCTAAACGGAACAGTTCCATAAATGTAAAAAAAAAATATATTTTTATATTATATGCATAAGATTCATTAAATATATTCCTGAGATACATCAATAATTTTGAAATAACACATCTTAATTATAAAACCCTTATCAAATATTTTCAATCTCTTGTTACTTATGCCACCTGTCTGACGGAGTCGGATCGAAGCCCACGAAATTCATCATGACATCGGGCTAGATTGCACGCCTGTCGTTAGCTGTAGCTATAAGCACCATGCAGGTGACAGTACGATTTGTCTCATTCCACCCCAATTTTGAGGGAGAACACCTCTGTTCCCTTTCCACCAACCTCACGAGAGGACTTGCTGCTCGACGGCTATTTAGAGTACCCCCATGCCGCGAAGGGGCACTATACATTTACAAACATCCATGCCTTCTCCGGGGTTCGAACCCGGCCCTACGGCACAGCAGTCAGCGTTGGTAGCCACTGTACCGGATGGGAGATACATTTTCAATCTAGATTTCTTGATTCATATTTATCTGTAAAAGCAACTATCTATAAATGGACTACAGAAACTTATGTTCGCATTTGTAGTTTTTCAAAAATTTTAATGCATTCTTTTCTATGTTCAATATAAAAAGTTTTGGTATATAAGCAAAGAAATCTCTAGATTGAAAAAAAGGCTCATTTATGACAGAAATATTTCCTAATTGAATTGAGCCCGCAATATTTAATCAGAGGCATAATCTGGTTTTTGCATGGCGATTTCGAGTGTTAACGCTTTCTGAAACGGGGCTCCATTGTCATTTCTTGCACCCTTATAAAGAAGACATTAGTAAAAATAGTTTTTGAAAATGTGCCTCTGTTCTTCTGGAATATGAGGAAACGCGGAGCAAATATAGAAGATCTGCAAGAAACAGAGTAATATGACCTTTTAATGAAAATTAATTTCTGTTCCTACATTAAAACTCTATTTATTCCAATTATGATAAAGCAAGCAATATATTTCGAATCGAATTTACTTATTTAATAGGATCGATTGATGGTAAACATATATTTATTATATGGAGAAATGAAAATGCGTTATATAGAAAGATTATATATAGAGAGAGAAAATTATATATATATATATATCAATAGGATCTTCCTATTTGGAGAAAATGTTTTGTGTGGTATGGAGTTCACAACAGAAAGATTTAATATTGCCACAAAGGGTTAGTATTTTGAATTTGGGTTGAATGGTTTTAAACTCAATTATTTTCTACAGTATGAAGACTTAAAAGTAATGATAACTCATTAAAAACCATTGTGAAGAAAGCAGTAAAATGTACACTGCAAAATTTCATAAATCAGCTCTCTGCCAGCACCGTCAAATCAGTTAAATTCAAGGATTCTGCGTTTCACTTTATCGCGCGTTGTATTTTCGACGGGTTTTTTCCCACAAAGATTCTTTTGAATATATACAGGATGGTGTTTTTCTCTGGTAGTTATTTAGTATGTGTTTTCTGATTGCAAAAAAGTTAAAAATACTATAATGGCTGTTTTTCTTTAGAATTAATTTTTTTTTATTATAAAGCAAAAATATACCTATACTTTCTCTTTGTGGCAGTACTTAACATGAAAAATTTCATATTTTATTTTCACCTTCACCCCACCCTTTCCACATGGATAGGTTTGGAAATTCTGAAAAAAAAATTCAGTCCTTCCTGTAGCTTAGTACCGTATCATCAATAAAGTAGACAAATTGGTTCTGGGACGCCAAACAGAATATTCCCGCTAGAAACCTTTTACCAGATTTTCAAAACAAGTCACAGTCTTTTCTTGTTAGTAGTTTCTTTTTCATAATATATTAAATAACAATGAGAACTAAAAAGTTTTACATGTATTTTGTGTCTTGTCGCCAATAAAGTATTCTTGGCGAGATTGGCCCCGGTGAAACGGAAAGGTGCTAAATTATTTTATTAATGATTAAAAGACGCATTTAAACAAGAGCACAAATGTCAACTACACGAAACATAAATGAAATTTACAGCAGCTATCGTACTGTCCTCCACCACCTCCATGTCGTTCTTTTCAATAATGTGTTATAATGAGATGCATATAATTACCTAGATAAGAACACAAATAGGAGATTTAAGAATAAAAATTAAAAATAAAAGTGTCTGAGGTTTTCCATATTTACAAAGAGAATAAATTTTTTAAAAAAATCCATGGTAGGTTAATAAATAGTTTACAAAGTCAGCTTAGAATATTAAGCTTCAAATCCTATTTCGTGAATATCGAGATCGTGTTCAAGTTATATCATGGACATGCACAGATGAAATATGAAAAACTACGCATAAAATTGCAATATCTAGGACAAATAAAAATAACTAAAGGAAAAGGTTTCTCAATAACAATAAAATTGAATAGGAACAAAATCCAACGCTGAAAAAGAAAACGCGAACCTTTAAAGAAGCCCAAATTCAAAGGACCCTAAAAGGCAGACTCACATAGCCTTCCAAAGTGTGTGTGGGATTCGCAATGAACATAGCGAGCTGAGAGGAAAGAAAAAGAGGCAAAACAAGAGGGAAAACTGACGAAGTACAACGAGTGATCGCCAAATGTACAGAACACCCAAAGGAGCTCTCGTAACATACATGAGGAAGTTAAAATACAAAATTGAAAAATAATAGAAATGGAGTCAAATAACACAACCGTTGTGGTGGCTCCATAACGTGTTTATAAGAGAAAAGTTAAACACTCATTACGAGATCTACTGATCTAATAGCTTTACAGACTTGAAATTTGTCGGACATGTTTCTTTTAATGAGTAGAGATCCGCTGAGAAGTGAGTTTTCAAAAATCTACTGATAATGGTGATTCGGGGATGTCAATCACAAACATACTTTTTTACCTAAAGACATAAAATTTGTCAGACACGTTTCTTTTTATTCAGCTAAAAAAGTAATATACAGAAACATTTTCGTTCGAGTAGCGTGGGTGTCACAAAAAACTCTCGTTTTTGTTCTATTAAACCTATGAACTTTACATTAAAGGGGGGGAGGGGTCAAAATATTTCCTTCATTCCGAAGATATTCTTAGAGAGTATGCTTTATGGAAATCAAATATGTGTATGGAAGGAGGAGGGACAATTATACTTATGTTTTGGAAACTCAAATCCGGTTCATTTCATATCAAGAGGTGAGGACCATAAGAATGTTTTTGAATAAAATCAAAAGCCTATTGCTTGGACTTAAATATCCATAACTAATATACTACTAAATTAAGTGTCACAACAGCCCATGAGAGCTAAGATCTTCTGTGACCATTTCAGTATACGAGACTATTGGGCGCTGAGGTGCATGATTAGATGTCCCAATCAGGTGGTCAGTCTGAAGCGAAACCTTCCATTTTTTAGACCTCAAGCAAGCTTGGTATTTATTTATTGACCCACTGAAGGCATGAAAGGCTGATTAAACCTTGCCTAGTCCGAGGACAGAACCGAGGACCTATGGTGAGGATAGCGCGATACGGTACCACTCGGGCACTGGGCCCCCTACTACATATATAGACACAATATTGCGGTTAAGGCCCATAGTTCGCCTGTTGGCGGGTGTGGAAGTTTGGAGAGTGAAGTACCAGCTCAGGTGTCGTCCTCATCACGTGACCGACCCTCTAAATAATAATATTCGTCACACATAGCCCTTGCGTTGCTTTAGAATGTGATGTTGATAAAAAAAATCAAGTTATCAATCATGGTAAGAAAGCAAATTGGGTAAACCAAACCGATTATGAGACTACCCCAGATATGTCTAAATACGGAATACTAATGATGATCTAAAATTCAGATCCAAGATCTTGACCAGCTATTTTAAAAGACGCTGATAAACATTTTTTTAATATCAGAAAGAACCACCCAAATCATTGTGAAATTCAATATCAGGACAAGGGTCGAAGATTTAATGGATGTTATTGCAACAAAATTTTTAAAAATGTTGACGAATATCAGAAAAAAACACAAAACCTAAAAAAATCGTATTCAAAGCCCAAGAGGCCTACGAATTGAAATCCACAAGCGACCCTATGTGGTAGCCACTCTTGAATTTATTCATTCACGACGTAGCTAAGGTATCTTTAGGAGCATAAGTTTTTTTAATAGGGTGGGGAAAATGTTTTTCATTTGTCGAATTTTTGATGGGTTATTAAAATAAATAAAGGGGTTAAAACCATTAGTAGGGAAAGCAGAAGTGAGGTCAGGAAACAACCCTATGCTATGAATTAGAAGGTATTTATGATGTTTTATTTGGTGTTTATAATAATACAGAAATGGACAAAACTCTACGAGGTATAAGATATCTGGATTATTGAAATGTCTAAAACAATACAAGTTCCTATGATCCATCATTACTTAGTACGAAATCTTTAACTCCCTGGATTCAAAAAGTAGACAAAAGAGTTCGATCTATCATCTCCTTTAAGGAACTTTTAACAAAAAAGGTTTTTTAAAGATCTTCGATAGGATACGTCTTTTAATGAAATACTCAGTGATGCAAGGAGTTGACGCAGACGTGTCACAGGAGTCAGACAAATATTCATACTGACTGTGAAGTTGTTCTGATCTTAAATTTATACCAATTGAAAGAATTTTGTCTTTAACAATACATCAAGAAGTAATGTCTTTGAATGCAGATGATTCAATGAGTATCCACAGTAGTTATTTAAAATTTTCGTACATCATCAATGCAAGGCAAAAGAAATACGTTTTTTGTTTAAAAAACCTATTTACTTGTATCTTAATTCATTTGTTTAGGTTATCTTTCTGAATCAAAGGCAATTTAACTTTCCCACACGTTTAGAACCGCCTGTCAGAAAGGAGCCTTAACACTGCTCTCGATCCACCGCCAATGAAAGAATAAAAAAAATTCCACCAACAGAGAAACAATTTCTGATAAATTAAGTGCATATGTATGTGTAAAATCCAGGCTGTCTAAAGCAATGAGGCAACACACTAGTGTCTGGATGTATCAAATACAGATGTTACAACAGAATTTTTCCCCTCTTCTCATCACGAAAGCTTCTCTCATCTTAATTACTTCCTCTGGCTACGCTGTCCAACCAGAAGGAGGTATCAACCGAGCAATTCATCACAATGAATAATGACCAGGCATCCACGTCGGCTGCATGACCCATACATATAATATTTTTAAAAGAATAAATTTTATAATGAGAGAGTGAGTGAATATTAACGTCGCACTGATTAGCAACACGAGGGCTTTTGGCGAAGGTCCGCGTAATTTTGAACCCTGGTCAAGTGACGCGGACGACACCTGAGCTGGCACCCCCCTCTCCTAACTACCACACCACACCAACGGGAGGACGTTTGAGCTCTCGACAGATTTAACGTGCATCGCACCCCTACACGGCGGATCTTTAGTGGTACTGGGATCGAACTCATGACACGCTAGCCATGATCCGATGCCTAGACCACTTGGCCACAGCGGCTTCTATAATGAGAGAGAGAGAGAGAGAGAGAGAGAGAGAGAAATTAATGATTATTGCCAGTTTCATATCTGAAACTCTTAAGAGGATTAATTTATTTTAAACAGGTATCTCTGGTCGCGTGGCTCTTCTCTCCGCACATCACTTATTTTTCTTCCAACTGGAAAAGGCTTGAGAACTGCTAATAATAGATGGATATATGAAACAGTTACACTGGAACTTGTATCGAACAAAAGAACCAATGAATCCATTTTTTAAATTAAATTTTATGTAAAAAGCTTGGATTTAAAAAAGGAACCGCTTAGTGCAGCGTCATTTTTTAAACAATTTTATAGATTAAATGACGGAATTTGAAAATGCAACCCTATTGCACTCATTCATGTGTGTGAAATTTGTATTTACCTCCTATTCATTTCAAACATCTCACGATGTGAATTATAAAAAAACACAACGATGAACTTTCCTACAATGTACAGCTATTCCAAGACGGAAAGAAATGTCGTTCCTTTTTTATTCCTTGTTAATACAATGAAAATAGACATAAATCTAAAATTTTAGCGTCTTTATTACGTTTGATTCATTATGTCTCTAACTCGCAAGTATTACTTATTTCTATTTTCAAGGTTTGTTTTCCTTAAATTTCAGTGGACTGAACGGAATAGTGGTACAACCCGCAAATAAATACCATTAAAAAAGAATTCTCAACATAATTTATATGGATAGAATAACATTCATTTCGCTCATCACTGTCGATTGAAGCAGACTAAGAAATTCTGGAGATTTTTCTCGAAACTTTAAACCAAACGATTATTGCAATCGTGACGCCCTCAGCTTCAATTTAAGACTTAAAATTCTCGTTAACAATAATTTTTTAAAGCCTTTCTTCAAAAAAAAAATAATCAGATGTTAAAACGAGAGTATCATCAACATAAAATGGAGTAACAAGCACAATTCATGATAGCGAGGGAAAAATGTAGTAGTAGTATGTGTATTCGTCCGGAAGAATCAGTGCCCCGTTTCTGTTCAAAATGACTAAAATATATAAATGTAAAAATGTGAATTGTACAAAAATTCATACAGATAGCATATGAATCGCAACACCCAATCCATTATTTATCATTACTTTTGAGGGATAATCATGCAGATTTAAGTTGTATGAATCAGTTCCGTTAGTATTAGGATCCGAAAACTTCCCATTTGAACCGAAAAGTACGGGTTCATATTTCTCGGAATTTGTTTATTTAAATGATCGAACAAGACTTGTGGAAAAAACAGCTTTTTATTCAACCTCTTTTCAACAATTTAAACCAATTCCGTTATCTCTCCTTGCGATTTTTTAAATTTGTTAATCAACACCCTGTGTATATGTTTCCTTGTAAATACTTGGATTATTTACATAACATCATTAAGAAATTAATGAACATTAGATATCATACAAATACTCCGCTTTGTATACATGCAATTTAATTTTGTGTGAAACGTTCTGCTTGTTGATTTATTAAAAATTGTGATCATGTGATTATGCATATTTTTATATATATAATAATTTACATGGTGTTAATTTTGGTACAATATATTTTCAGTTCCTGAAACATTTTGAATACACCATTCAAGAGGTTGGCATCTATTGCACGCGGATCAATTCTAAGTGGCGCTCCACAAAATTGTAAGTTAAAGTTCAATCCCTCTTTTCCTCTCAACACCTCCATGTATTTTTATTTAGACTTCCTTTCTTCCATAGAATGATTCTGCTGAATCAGCTTAAATGGCATTAGTGTGCTGTATGTAAAAAAAGATCCTCTACTTAAATGTAACCCATTCTTAGCATTGAATATTCAATGCAAATCCAAACGATTGTGCAATACTTGTAATATGAAACATATCTCATTGCTGCATCATGAAAAAAAAAGTAGCTTGTTATCCCCCCCTCCCCATTGAAGCATAGCAAATAAATGTAGAGCTATTCTATCAACATGCATAATTTGGACTGAGAAAATAAATCAGATGAAAAAGTCATTGCGTGTCAGATGTTATGGGATATGAACCGAATTTCATAACAAACACCTTTTTGAAAGATTAAGAGCAGCTGTGCGCAATTCTTTGAGTGCTGTGGTCTGGAATTCAAAAACTATTTTACTTTATACTTTTTGGTAATAGAAATAGCTATTATAACGATTTTTCTTCTTTTTTTCCATATTATTCACGCCGATACATGAATATTGAGAATGTTTTGAGTCGAAAATAGAATTCAGTTTGATGGATGTTATGGGCTTCAAGTTACTTTAAACTTTGTCATGCTATTTGTCTTTTAAAGTTGTATTTTATCTGTTTCGTGACTGCAACAATTTATACCAACATATTGAATGAAATTATGTGTGTCTAAATGAATGATGCTGATGTTTGCGGTTTTCAAAGTTTTTAGATGAATTCATTTGGATTCATAGAACAAAAAGATCGCGATGTACTTGTGTATGTTATGTCGTGTATAGCCGTCGATGTGGTACTAAGTATGTTGTACGTCAAGTGTACAAAGACATTTTCAAACTATACACTAGGTACCAGTAGCGCACACAAATATTTTTCAGGGGGGGGGGGGTCCATGATCCAAAGTCCCCAACTCGTATCATACCTCAAGACAACACCAATTGATTCTTCTGATTTTGTCAACAAAAACAGTAAAAAATAAATTCTCAATTACAACAATTTAATGAAATTTTATGTTTTATATATATATATGTAAT
>BMAO01020775.1:0-28527 GCA_019973975.1 Trichonephila clavata | reverse complement strand
ATTATAAGTTTTCTGAAGTTGACAACCTCAATATTTGACAATTTAGAAAGAGTGGTTACTTTAGCACTCATTTTAAAGCATTTTTCCATTCTTAAAAATTTAATTAATTAAAAACTGGAAGGAGATACTCCCCCTCCCCTGTCCGCCTAACTGCGGACCAATCCCTTTGTACAAATTATGCAACTGTATCACAGCTCAAATTGTAAAAACTGTAATTTCCTTGTATTATGTAGTTCACACGGATTTTTATTCATAATTGGCTGTAAAATTTGTAACACATCGTCACGTTTAATTATTTTTGCACTTTCATGCAAAGCCTCCCTGTCATATATGTAACTTTGCCCAAACTGTGGGTTTGCTCCATTCTGTTGTAAAGATGTAGCTTCTTTTGTTAACTTCACCTTAAGTAGAAATAAATTTATTGCAGCATAACGAAAAACTTTTTTTATATACAAAGAGACATATTTGGGAGTCTAATCGGTTAGTTCAGTAAATAATGATATTTTCCATTTTTTTAGAATTTTTTTTAAAAAGGGTTAAAACTGATACGTTCTATGCAAATTATTTCTAAATTGTCGCGTATGAATTTTTTTTCGTGTTATTAAAACGATATTCTACACTAAATAACTTCAAGCCTATCTCTTTTAGATCCAGGCATTTAAAAATTAAAATTCAAAAAACTTTTTTTTAAAGATTTTTCAAAAATACTCAAACTTTTAACTTTACATTGAATAACTTTGTCATTTATGAAGATAATCGTACTAAACTTAATTTCCGTGTGTAAAAAAAATACTATCCATAATCTCCACGAAGATTGAAAAAATTGCTTAAAAACTAAGCATTTAATTTTTTTTGTTGTGATTTTCGTAAAAAAATTGTTTTTTTGAAAAATAGTTTAAACAGTATTTTTTGTACATTTTTTTTATTTAAAAGTACTTTATTTTTGAAATTAATTTGTGAAGTTGGAAAGCATTAATTTAAAAATTATGCCTAAAAATAAATTAGAAATAAGCGATTTTACAGTTAGTCAAACTTGGTGTCGAAAAATAGTTTTGCGCCAAAGACCTTTGAACTGTTTAACCGTCGACCGCATCTAACTCAAGGGTTACACTAAAAAGTTCATCCTTAAACAGGGGGAAATCAGTAAATTTGGCGAGTAAAATAAAAATGCGAGTGAAAAATTATTTTTGCTTTAAATTTTCGTCATTTTTTCTTTAGAGAACTTTCAAAATTAAATCATTATACATGTTAGATTAAGATGACAAAATGTATTCAATACTTTTCTGAGACTCATTTAAAATATTTATCAGCATCAAAATTTTTGTTCTCTTTCATAAGATTTACAATTTACTTTAAAAATAATGCCTAATGTATAAATCTTTTTTTTGTCATATAATTGCATAATAAAAACGCAAAATTTGACCATTTCGAATTTTTTTTATTAATTATTCAGTTAAATAAGCATAACTTCCTTAGAAAAAAAATAAAAGCTATGTTTAAATAAAAAATTCTTCATTATTAATTGTGTGTTATTAATTAATCAAAAAATCACTAAATTGGCATGTCACAATTAATTGCTAAATGAATATTTTTAATCAATGTTAGTATAAAATAATTAATTAATTTGGTTTGTGTTTTAGGATTTCTTCTAAAATGAATAAATATACTGTGGTGGTAAAAAGTCCTGAACACACTCATTTTTTAGCGTAATTTTTGTGTTTGACTTCATTTTTCGTTGTGAAATTATCGCACTATCTTAAATATTGTTATTGATTTTAATGTATTTTTTCATGCTGATTTCAAATCTGTTTGTAGATTTCATCTAAAGTAAATAGTTTCATTGATATGTTGAAAAAACCTTGACAATAAAGCACAAGGTCACTGTAAGAATGAGTGAGTGTGTTTTCCACCAATGAAATGCTCCGTTATTTCAAGCAACAACAACAAGAAAAAGGTTAAACGTGGTTTATTGTATTGAATGCAGTTGTGTGCTTGTGGAAAATAGTGTATATAAAGCAATGTGAAGTGCTTTTCTTGAAAATATTGGAATTATGGCTAAATTTTCATATCTGCCTGAGAATAAAAGGTACAAAATAATACATTTGAAGGAAGAAGTTTATTCTATGCGCCAAATTGCTGCTTAAGTACCATGTGGCCTTTCTACTGTTCTGAGAATTTGAAAAGATTTTCTGAAACAAATTTTATTGCGGACAAGGGGCGATCAGGACGACAAGAAAAACATCTTTACGTGAAGACAGGTTATTGCAAAGAGTTTCACTTTTAAACAGAAAGCTTAATTCCTCGCAAATTTTGAAACAATGGACTTTGACATCAAATGTGAGTGTGTGCCAAGAACTGTTAGAGAAAGACTGCTGGAAATTGGGTCACGAGGCTGTAAAGCGCGCCCAAAACCATTACTGACTGAATTTCAGTGCAAGAGGCGATTGACGTGGGCAAGGGAACATTCATTATGGACTATTAAAGATTGAGAAAAGGTAATATTTAGTGTCGAGAGTGAGTTTTGTATTTCTGGCAACCAAAGTAGTGCCTATGTAAGACGACGCACTCATGAGGAATTCAGCTCTCAGTGTCTGAAGCCCAAAGGAAAGTACCCGACAAAAGTGATGGTATGGGGTTGCATGTCTTCTCATGGTGTTGGAAGACTTTACATAGTTAGCGGAACAGTGAAAGCAATGTATTACTTTGAAATACTACAAAATAAATTGCTACCAACTGCGAGAGATCTTTTTGGGAATCAGTCATGGATTTTTCAGGACGATAAAGCCCCTTGTCATCGTGCAAAGGTACTCCAGAAATGGTTGAAAGACCATACTGTGAATAGAATGAACTGGCCAGGACAGTCTCCCGACCTTAATCCGATAGAGAACTTATGGTTTAAAAATGGTTATGAAATTTCAAAGAAAAAACCTTCAAACAAACGTGAATTAATTGAAGCTTTAATATTTTCCTTCAACCATATTGTCACGAAAGATCTTCTTTTGAAATTGGTGCATTCCATGCCAAAAAGATGTAGAGCCGTAATTAAAGCAAACGGCTGGCCCATAAAATATTGATTTTCTAACATGTGACAACAGTGTAATTTTCAAAATGCTATTAAATATACCGTATTTGTCAATTTTCGTGTTATTTTTCTTTGCATATTATGTTATTTTATATTGTTTTATTCTGCACATATTTCACATTATTGTGTTCAGGCAGCTTTACTACAAAAAATATTTTAGTCATTAAGAAAGTAGTAGTAGATTTGAAATCAGCATAAAAAAATACATTAAAATCAATAACAATATTTAAGATAGTGCTATAATTTCACAACGAAAAATGAAGTCAAACACAAAAATTACGCTAAAAAATGAGTGTGTTCAGGACTTTTTGCTACCACTGTAGATGAATTTAAATGAAAATGATTTTTAAAAAGTTCATTGATCATTTAGAATCAGTGATTAAAAAAAATGCCGAAAACTAACCTTCTTTTAAGAATTTTTTAAAAAAAACTTTTTTTTTTTCAAAACAATGATATTTTGAATATTTTATGATTTTTTTCTAAAATAAATCAAAATCGTTGCGTTTAATAAAAATGATTTTTAAAACTTTTAAAATCAGTGATTTAAAAAATAAAAAGCCAAAAACTTTTTTGAACAAATTTTAACAAAACACTCAAAATACTTAAAACCATTATTTAATAATTTCTTCTTTTATAAAGATAATTGCATGAAACTTTTTTCCCGTGTGTCGAACCATTTCAAAATATCCTCTCAATTTTACTTCAAGATAGTAGTAAAATAGTAGTAAAATTTTGTAATCTGAAAATTTCTACTTTTCTGTCTTTTTTCAACATACAACTATTTTTAAAAAGGCTACATTTTCGTTTCCGGGACTAAGAAATTGCAACGAAAGAATTGAAAAGTGAGTGAGTGATTTATAAATTCGCACTGTTCACTTATTCGAGGGTTTTTATCGACGGACCTCGAAATTTTCAACCATGGTCATGTGACGAGGACGACACCTAAGCTTTTACCCACCTCTCCTAAGTACCACACCACACCAACGCAGGAACAAATTTTGAAAAAGGGAGTTTTAATGTCATAGTTAAAGAAATCACTCACATCGCGCATACACGCACATAAATGCTATCGTCCTAAGGGAAACAGGAAATTCCCATGGGGATTAAGTTATTCACTGGTAAAAGCCCGTGCAACGCCGGGCTAAGAGTAGATGGAAGAAACAAAGAAGTAAAAGTAATTTCGAGAAATAATATTGGAAGTGCTGATTTTGTGAAGAGAAGGGAAAATGTTAAACGAGAAAGCCATGAAACGCACTCACAGGCCATACACTCACATCGTACACGTCACACCCACACAAAAGTTCTGGCGTCAGAAAGAAAGAAGGAAATTAACATGGCCATTAAGTTATACCCTCGGTAAAAGTTCGAGCAACGCCGGGCCGGGTCAGCTTGTTTAAATATAAACAAATATATATCGCCAAACATATTTAATTAACGTAGTGTTTTGATACTGTACATAATTTGGAAAATAACAATTTTTAAAATTAGATCTTCAGAGGCATTATTAGATTTGCTTTATGTCTTTAAAAACTTTAACTGTGTTTTTCTCAAACTTTTCAATTTTGAGGATATATTTCTCCAAAGGGTTTTTTTCTGTTCGAGATAATATGGAAAAACTTTTGTAGAATTTTTATACATTATGTTCTTTAAAAGTTAGTGTTGATTTCGTCTGAGAGCACTAGATATTTTTTTTAAAAAACCTTCAAGTTAGTAGTTTAAAAAATTTAATATTCCTCCATTTTTAGCTATAAAACTAATTATTAAATTTCAACAAGGAATTTTTAGTAGGGAAAATTAATTTGGAATGTTCAAATCTATGCTAACTTTTGTTTTCAATAATCTAAGAAATAGAAATCACTGAAAATAACTAAAAAGTTCAAAATATGAGTATTTTTTAAGAAAAACTTGTAATTTTTAAAATAAAGACTCTGGTCAAATTTACTTTTTATTTCCAGAATTAATTTAATAATATAATCTCAAAAGAAAACACAAATTACTTTTAATTTTACTGTCTTTAAAAAGGGCACTTAGTCTTAACATCGCTAATCAAACTAGTAACACATTTAAAGCAATCAATTAGTTTTTTCCATGCCGAACCACATATATAAAGTTCAAGGAGAGAAAGAAAACGGAATTCAAAAAGTGCTATATATAAATATATTATATAAAATTCTCGTGTCACAGTGTTTGTAACCAAACTCCTCCGAAACGGTGAGGCCGATTCTTATGAAATTTTGTGCGTATGTTCAGTAGGTCTGAGAATAGGACGTAAACTATTTTCCATTCCAATATTGTAATTAGTTGAAAAGATTTTAATTAAAAACCTTAAAACGCTTAATTGTTTTAACCCTGCGCGTTATTTTTTCCGTCTAGCGTCTTGAATGAACAGAGGGTGAAATTTTTCGGTATTCTCGACGTTATTTAAACAGCCATCCGATTTTTGTTTTTTAAATCAGACAAAAAATAAATACAGAATCAAAAAGATCATTTCTTTCGCCACGATACAGTATTTTTTTTTTTTTTTTTTTTTGCAAAATAATAGTATTTTCTATTTTTTAAGATATTTTTAAAAAAAATAGTTAAAATTGATGCAATTTTATGAAAATTATTTCAAACTCGTTAAGTATGAATTTATTTTTGTGCTATGAAAACGATAAAATACACTAAATAACTTCAAGCCTTTTTCTTTTAGAACAAGTCATTTAAAAAATAAAATGCCCAAAACTTTTTTTTAAAAGAATTTTCGAAAAATTGTCGAAAATTTCAACTTAACATTGAATAACTTCATTATTTATTAAAATTAACATTCGAAACTTTTGTCATGTTTGTAGAATAACGTTATCAAACTTCTGTGTGAAGATTGAAAATATTGCTTAAAAATTACGGATTTTAAAAAAAAATTGCGATTTTCTTAAATAAAGTTATTGCAAGAAATAATCTAAACAGTATTTTTTGTACATTTTTTATTTAAAAGTCCTCCGTTTTCGAAATTAATGTGTGAAGTTTGAAAGCATTAACTTAAAAATTCAGCCCTAAAAACTTTAATAAAAAATACGGGATTTTACAGTATGCCAAGCCTTAGCGTCGAAACATGGTTTCGCGCCAAACAGCTTTCAAATGTTTTACCTGAAACTTCACTTCTAACTCAAGTGTTAAATCAAAAAGTTCTGACTTATACATGCGAAAATCAACAAATTTGGCGAGTAAAAAAAATGCGATTGAAAAAGTTATTTTTGTTTCAATTTTCATCATTTTCTCTTTATATAATTTTCAAAATTAAATCATTATTGATGTCAGATTAAGATGGAAGAATGTATTCAATACATTTCTGAGATTCATTTAAAATATTTATCTGTATCAAATAAGTGATCTAAAAAATAAAAGGCCAAAAACATTTTGAAAAAATTTATAAAAAAACACTCAAAATACTTAAATCAATCGTTTAGTGATTTCTTGTTTAAAAAAGATAATTGCATGAAACTTTATTCCCATGTGTCGAACATTTCAAAAAATCCTCACAATTTTACTTCAAGATTTAAAATAGTAGTTAAATTTTGTAATTTGAAAAATTTCTACTTTTCTGTCTTTTTTCAACATACAACTATTTTTAAAAAGGCTACATTTTCGTTTTCGAGGACGAAAAAAACTGCAACGAAAGAATTGGAAAGCGGGTGAGTGATTTATAAATTCGCAGTGTTCACCTACTCGAGAGTTTTTGGCGACGGACTTCGAAATTTTAAGCCACGGTCAAGTGATGAGGACGACACCTGAGCCTTTCACCCATCTCTCCTAATTACCACACCAACTTAAGAACACATTTCGAAAAAATGAGTTTTTAGTTAAAGAAATCACTCACTTCGCGCGCATACACACACACACACATAAGTGCTATCGTCCTAAGGGAAACAGGAAATTCCCATGGGGATGAAGTTATTCACTCGGTTAAAGCCCGTGCAACCCCGGGGTAAGTGGATAGGAAAGAAACAAAGAAGTCAAAGTAATTTCGAAAAACAATATTGGAAATGCTGATTTTGTCAAGAGAAGGGAAAATGTTAAACGAGAAAGCCATGATACGCACTCACGGGCCATGCACTCACATCGTACGTTTCACACCCGCACAGAAGAGCTGGCGTCAGAAATAAACTAGGAAATTAACATGGGGATTAAGTTATACCCTCGGTAAAAGCCCGTGCAACGCCGGGCCGGGTCAGCAGGTATATATATATATATATGTGATGCAGGATGACACCTGAGTTGGCAAACCCTCTCCTAACTACCACACCATGCCAACGTGAGGACAGTTGAGCTCTCGACAATTTTAACGTACATCGCTCCACTAGACGGCAGGCCTTCAGCGGCACTGGGCTCGAATTTATGACGTGCCTGCCATGACTCCGTTATCATGGCCATAGGCTAACAAGGCCCTATTCGTAATGAGATAACAAGTATTGTCAAAAAAACAAAACATTACACTATAAATCTTGACACTACATCAGATATTAGTCACAAAGAACAAATAATGGTTTTTATTAGATGTGTTAGCAATACTGGAGGTAAGGTATATATTTTAGAATTTTTTCTAAGAATTTTTAGGAACACTTTACACAAGAAAGGCTTTCAGACATGGACACATTCTCCATTGAATCCGAAATCTCTGAAAAAATTGGTTTCACCAATTCTTTTTGACAAATTTGCTTCTCCGAAATCCAGAAAAGTTATTTAATAATTAATTATTAAGTTGTCTTTGTAGAAGGACTGATTTATATATACTTTTAGTTTCACGAGATTTATGCTTTAGAACATTTTTATTAGATTATTTTTTTTAATAAATACTTTGGTTTTGCTTTTCTAATAGTAAAATATTTTTTTTCTAATGTAATATTTATTTATATTTTGTTAAAGTATTTTGTCGCGATTATAACCCATTAGCTGATCCAAAAATAAAATTTTGCAATTCAAATTTTTGCATTTTCATTTAAGCTTTACTTTTTATTCTGATACAGTTACATAGATGACATTATAACCTCAATATATGAGTATTAAATAAGTAATTAAATACATAGGTATTAAATATAACTATTAATCAAAATATGAAAAATTCTCTAGAGGGGCGGCATATTAGGTCTTCGCACGCGGGCGACCGACACCCTACGAACGGCCCTGTTAGTTATCTCAAATCACTAATACCATCCTTATCAAGCAGGGAATACAATACATGCGAACAAATTCTGAAAACAGGGATTCATTCATTCATTAGTAGATCCATCACTGTATAGAAAAGAATCAAATATTTAAGTGATATTGAAGTAAATATAGATTTTCTCGCTTTTTCTAAAACTTATAATAATTCTAATGCTATAAGTCTAGGAATTATACTGACTGCGGAAACATCAGATATATATTTCACAGGTAAAGTGGATGTGATGCAAAAAAAAAAAAAATTTAGAGATTGATAGAATGCTTTAAAAAAATAAATCTTATGAATTAAAACAACTCATAAATGTAACGTGGGATCGCATAAAATTGAGTTGGCCCATGATTTAAAAGAGGTTCCTGTGTGTGATAACATAAAATGGATTTCTATAAAAAAATTTCAATGAGTTAAGAATGCTTAGATAAATAAAGTAATAGCTTAGTTTTCCAATAAGTTAATAAAGTTGAAATGCAATTAAAAAAAATCCGTCTTATTAAATTATATCTCTACAGAAGAACTGTCGTAATTTACAGCGACCTATTATATGGAAACGGCATTATATCAAAGTATCCCGAAATACATAAAACAGTGAATATTGACTATATACGTTTATATTTACCTGAAAAAACTCAAAAACATTAAAAAACAGGACATTGAAAAAGAAGAATGAAAATTCATTTTGGAACACACAAGTTTAAATATATTCTCAACTTACCTGTTACTATGAGTAGATAAACCCGTGTTTTCAGGTGGGGAATTCAAGAACAAGGATGAAACGCAAAACTCAGAATGAACTGTTGAAAGTACTAGCGCTTATAAGCGTCTAGCCCCTCAAAAGCTAGTTTCCTCCCTGGTCATCCTGCGCATAATTTTGTGCATGTTTCCTCCCTGAACATCTGCGCATATTAATGCGCAGCATGTTTATCTCAGAAAGCTGGACATGAAGAACGGAATCACCTGACACCATCAGTTACTAGCGTGTGAATTGTCGGAAACCAAATTACTGGTAATTAAACATGGTAAACAGACAAAAGATGTGTCGACATCAAGAAGAAGCAAGACCTTTCAATAAACAAAAGCTTGCTATACTGTGTAAGTTAACTATTTAAGCATTCACTTTTTAATATCAATTCCTGTTAATAAGTTACTTACAATGCATAGCTAAATGATGAAATGCACCTTTCTTGTAGGGCTCATAGTAAAATGAAAATAGCATGAAAATAGAAGGTTACATGAAGAAAGATGAAAATATACTATGTAAGTAGACTTTATAAGCATTCTTTTTAACATTCATTCATGTTGAAATGCATAAAGTGTTCGCCCACTTAAAAATTAGTAGAAATCTAACTTTAGCCTGAGATTAAAGTTTATAAGGGCATTCATTATATGCATGATTGCTGGGTTTTAATTACATGCATGAGTGGGTGATTTTGGTTTTGCCGTGAAGGATGTGTTCAACACTAGCGTTATTGTACACAAAAGCATTTTTAAAGGATGTATTTAAATGGAAATATCTTCTGTTGCTTTTTGATTTCTGCAGTGCTGTCACATACAAAAAACACAAAAAAAAACAAACTTTTGTTTGATTCTTGACTCGTTTTTCTTAAAATATTCTATTTTATTATTTGTTCTGTAAAAATGGATCGTTTTTATAAAAAAAAAAGCTTTGGAAAGTTAATTATTTTTTGCATAAATCAAGGTAAATCTAGGCAAAAGTGTTCCTCTTTTAATGGGGCAGTATTTGATAAAGCATTTTAAAGATTAAAATGGAATAGAAAACTAGGCAAGAAAAGAAGTCGTTAAAAATTTACTGTACGGTCACCCTTGGCGACTTTTTCAAAATCTTGCCAAAATGGCGACTTCCTTTACGAACGAGATTCAAAGAAAACAGTGTAGTGAAAATACTGCCTGCGCAAATAAAATGGCGGCCAAATCGCTGAAAACGATTATCACACACAGTCTTAAAAGAACATTTACTCTTTCATATTAAAATTAACCTTACTCTGACTCACCCACAATTGAACCTGAACTAAAATCTCATTCAATGTCATTCGACTTAATTCAAAAAAATAATTTTTTCTCACACTCCTTTTGACGTCATGCATTTGTCCTTTCATCTTAGGTTTACACCTTCACTCAAAACAATCACTTATATCGTGCCTTTCAACCAATTCCATATCCTTACCACACAATACTCATATCTATCCACAATAAAACCCGCTTTTATACAAAAATTGGCCACGGTGGCCAAGTGGTCTAGGCATCGGATTATGGCTAGCGTGTCAAGAGTTCGATCCCAGTACCAGGGCCGATCCTAGCAGGTGTACAGCTCGTGCACCGCACGAGGGCGGCCAAAACAAGGGGCGGCCGCATATAGTTCTACCAATCAAGCAAAATTTTGCACAATTTCTAAAAATATAATACGTCGAATAAATACGCTGAATTTTAAGTAGTTTCAGAAAAATCAAAATAAATCACGATTTCCCAATAGCATAACATAGTATAAGAAAAACGGAACATTAGTGCACAGTGTGTTGGTTCACACACATTGTTTATTAATGTCTATTTTTTACGTATATCCTTCATTTGATAGCAAAGTTCGTGACAGAGCTGGTTATACAGAAAAAAGTTTTGTTTTTGTTTGCTTATCAGGACACTGATAATGCACTATGGACAAAGGCGTCTCAAAATTGATTTTTGCGAAAGCTGCTTTACAAAAATATCTAATATGGTTGATATTATCTAAGTGTTTAAATTCAATATGCATTTGGGGGAATTAAAAGTTTTCAATATAATAATAGCCTTACAATTTAAAAAACAAAATAGAGAAAAAAAGTATTTTTTTAAAAAAATTTTTGCTTATGTACAACGCTCATTAACAGCACCCATTTTTCTTTTTAGTAAAAATGTTACACTTACTTCCATTAAAAGGTAGTTTCTTATTATATTTGGTATAAAAATATATGACTAAAAGTCTTGCAGCTCATTTTGATTAAATAATTTCATTACAAAGAGAATGTTTGAAAAACACTTCAATATTCGCATAGCGTTAATGTTACCGAAGTTTACCGAAGTTCTAAATCCTACTTTATGTTGTAGGTACCTTTGTCCTATATTAAAAAATTGTGGGTTTTTTGTGTTTTTTTAAAAAAAATCCCAAAATGTAACAAGATACCATATAATCAAATAGGTGAATCAAAAATTCAAAATATTTACTTCAGTTCAACGATTTTAAACAATTCATGCACTGTTTCCCCGATTTCTTCTGCTGTTACAGCTGGGAAGTCAACTTTTGTAACATTTTTAAACAGTATCGATCATAAATAATGCTCAACGGAAAAATTAAACTCACCCGTCACTAGATAATAAATTAATACCTGTGGTTCTCCGGGGAGAGTTGCAGCTTGATAACAAGCTATAAAATATTATAATAATAACTAACAGAATCCCTCTTCCAATTTCCTACACAAGAATAAACTCTTTTTTTAAAAAAAATTAGTTTCGTTTATACTCTCCTGTTCTCTTTCACTCGCTGAAGTTGAGTGGAAGTGGGCGACATGGCAATAACATTTAAAGAAGGAAAATAAAATTTCACGGAAAAGGCTTATATGAAATTTTTACTTAAAAAAAACCAACTCGTGCCTAAAAGTTTTCAATTTAAAACAAAGCAACAGGAGCACGACTTCCAACTAGAACCAAAATAATCCGACTATGCGTAACGGACCCGAACTTGACTCTTCATTTAAGTTCTTACTTCAGCAAAACGCGCCTAAAAAGTTATAACTTCAATAAAAATATACCTTTGCAGAGAAGCAACAATTTATTCATATATATAATGCAAGTAAACCACAAACAATAAATAACAGTAATTAAATAATTATATAAACAAAACCGCGTTTGATTCATAATTAGCCATTTAAATATTTCTTTAATTCTTGTTTGGCCCTAAATCGCTCCTCCCCATCGGGTATCTCCCCGGTCGCCCATTGGCTTTATCCGCTACTGCACATAGCATGTTTTTTCAGCGACCACAGATCACCGTATAATGCTTAGAGTCACATAGCAGTGTTTTTACATTAAATTTTGGTAGATTGACTAGTCACAGTAGCGCACACAAAAATTTTTCAAGGGGGGGGGGTTACGTTCAAAAGTCCCCCAACTTGTATAACACATCAAGACTATACCAAATGATTCTTCCGATTTTGTCGATTTTTTTAACAAAAGAGAGTAAAATATAAATTACTGGATTAATAATTAGCATTAATTAATAAAATAAAGTGATAATTACAAGTAATTAATTTAATTTTACGTTATTTATATATAGGATTATCAAAAATCAAAAAAGATTCAAGGGCTGGAACAGCTTTAGTATCGCCCACCCAAAACTTGAACTAAAAAAGTTACGCCAAACGACCGCGATTGATGGTATGTTTTGGTAACCAGTTCCACAAATTTTTTCGTCCAATCACAGAATGCCGCTTACAGCGCTACCTTCAGGTAAAATGGAGAACTATTTCGAAAAAATTGTGAAAGATGTTCGAACGCCAAATCCTGTTTTCTAGCCAAAGGTCGATCGCCATTCTTGAGTTGACAAGATTATAGCAACCATATGCAACCACAATTAAAGATACATAATTTTCAAGCAAGGAAAATTTTAGGTATTTGAATTCCTTTTTCTCCTTTTAATCACTTGACAATTTATATGAAAAGGACACCTTTAAAATAAAGAATACATAATATCATTGAAAACGGGATGACTGTTTTTGATTTCAATGAACATCATTTTTAATAAATCTTAACAAGTTGATCCGATCAAACAGCAGTGTATAACGCCTGAATAAATTCTGATTGCTTAATATAATTAAATAGAGATGGTGATTTATTATGAATGAGTGAGTGAATATATATATTAACATCTTACTATTCAGCTACACAAAGGCTTTTGGTGACAGACCACGTAATTTTGAACCATGGTCAAGCAATGAGAACGACACCTGAGCTGGCACCCCGACTTCCACACCACATCAACAGGAGAACATTTGAGCCTCGACGCATTTATCGTGCATCGGCCGCTTCTGTTGGGTGGGTATTCAGAGGTACTAGCCTAGAACTCACACATGACTCGCCAGTCACGAGTCCATTACTTTGAACACTAGGCTACCGCGGCCTATTGTTTCATTATATTATAAAGGATAATAAAAATGAATTTTTTCAAGTGTAAATAGTTGCTTAAGAGTAGTTATATCAAGTCATACTAACATTTTTTATTTTATTTTTGATGCTCCGCAGTTATGGTCATCTTCTTGTCTTAAACTGAGAATCATTAGTTTAGAATTTCATTTTTTTTTTTAACCATTCATTTCATTTTGAAAGATCTACAGCTTTAATTAAGAATCTTCAACGAGTATGAAATAAGAAACAGAATGAATTTTGTACAGTGATTAATAATATAAAAGTTCTAGCCATCTTCAACTTTTTCTGTCCCGGACAAAGATGGAAAATGCCGCCCCTCTACCCAAAGTAAAAAGTTGTTAAAAAAGGTAAATTGTTTACAGATCTACACCTACAAAACTTGAATAATTTTTCGAACAAAGAGACAGAATAACAATACATAAGTACTAAAACACAAAAATAAACCGAAATCAAAATAAACAAAAGACTACAAGTGTTTTTTCCTGACTTTTAATTCTGAAAACATTCTAATCAATTTTTTAAAATCAGTTTGTTCAGCTAATTCATGTTCGATAGCCAATCTTGCAAAACCATTTACAGGGCCGATCCTAGGGAGTCGGCCGCCGCTTGCGAAGACCTAATGTGCCGCCTCTTTAGAGAATTTTTCATATTTTGACTAATGCTTACATATTTAAATACCGTAAAATCCGGCGTATAACGTGCACATATACTTTCAGGCTGTATTCTTCTTCTTTTTTATTTTTAGGTATATTTCCCGTATAACGCGCACTTCTTTTTTTTTTTAAGAAACCTGAAATGTACGTGTGCTATGCTCTTTTGTTTTGAAGTCATTTATTTCAGGTATTATTCCAAATATTTTTTTAAAAAAGTGGTATACTTCTAGAACTATAACCCCCCCCCCCTTAATTTCATTAGGAATGTCGTTGTTTTTTTTTCTTAAATAAAGAGTATTTCGATCTCTATGTAGGAGTCTTATTTTTTTCTAGAATCATTATTTTTTAACTTTAAAGCTCTCATATTTTTACACCCCGCGTATAATGACAGGGCCGGCTCTAGCAGTTTCGCCGCCTCGGACAAGAATGGAAAATGGCGCCCCCCTCTCCCCAAAGTAAAAAAATTATTTTTCAAAAAGATAAATTGTGTATTTATGCTCACATAGATACACACATTTTAAGAATAATTCTTACGAACAAAAGGCATCACAATAAAATAACTAAAACTCAAAAATAAAGCAAAACAAACAAACAAACAAAAAAATTACATTTTTTTTCTAAATTTTAATTCTGAAAACTTTTTAATCAATTTTTTAAAATCAGCTTGTTTAGTTAATTCATATTCGGTAGACAATAAAGCAAAACCATTTAATCTATTTTAAAGAAGAAAATTGTGGATTCTAAGAAATTTTTTATTAGTTTTAATTTTGAAAAACACTTCTTGTTGCACTTATTGGCAAAAAAAGCGAAGCTCTTAATGCAATAACAAGATTTGGTGCAAATTATAAAGTTGAAATAAGCTTAGGAATATCAATTGGGCTCTCTTTTTTGACTAGAGAAGGTTGTGAAAACATCCAATTTCACAATTTAACGTACATTTCCGCCTCGAACTCTTCAGACTACAACATTAAAAAAACCTGACGTAAATATATAGATTATAAAATAAGGAAATATATATGATACATTAAATGAAATGCCCAATTCCCAATTTTCCTTAAAATATATCGAAAAGTATTTTCAAATTCGGTCCAAATGCCGCCCCAGACAGGGGTCCGGTATGTCTGGCCCTAGAGCCGCCCCTGATAATGAGCACCCCTAAATCTCGATTTTATTTTGTGTGTTAAAAGTGCGAGTTATACGCCGGATTTTGTGGTACCAATTATACTTTTATATTTAATTCCTTATTTCACACACACAATGCTTACATATACAATTACTTATTTAATACTTATGTATTCAAATTATAAACTTATCTACCTGTATTAAAAAGTAAAACATTAATATAAAAATGCAAAAATTTGAAGAGAAAAACTTTATTTTTTGGTCAGCTAAAGGGTTATGATTGCGGCAAAACCTTTTAACAAAATATTAAACAAGCAAAAATATTACCTTTGAAATAAAAATAGACATTTTGTAATTAGAAAAGCAAATCAACAGTATTTACTCAGAAAATTTAATTTAATAAAAAGGAAAGAACTAAAGCATAAATCTCGTGAAAAGAAAAGTATATAAATCACGAAGACTACTGAAAATTTAATGATAAAATAACTTGTATAGCTTTTTGAGAAGCAAATTTGTCAATATTTTTGGTGAAATCAATTTTTTCAGAGATTTCGGATTCAATAGATAATGTGTCCATATCTGAAAGCCATCAAAAAGTTGAAGGAGAAAAAATGCTTTTGGAGTATATTAAAAGAATTACAGACTTCTAAGAATGCTTTTGCCATGTCACTAAGAATCAAATTTAAAGAACAGCTACTATACAGGGCACATGGACTGTTCATGAATATAACGTCCTAATTCTAAACTATACTCACGTATTTTTGCTTCTCATATTAGGCAATCAGTATATTTATCAATTTAAAACAGTGTTTCTCAACGTGGGGCCTATCCCCCACTAACTCAAAAAATAACTCGTTTAGAGTTTAAATGATCTATTTATTAGTAATATAGCCAATTATATAAATATATTTAACTACTTGTTTGTGTAATATGAGACAAATTGGTAAATTGTCTCATATGTTTGTCAATTGTGAATGTTTCAAAAATCGTAGTTTAGTCTCTGTACAGAAGTCCAAACTATATAAAGAGAGAAAATATAATATATAAACATTTTCAATAAAATGAGAATGTTTTAAAATCTGTCACTCTCTCTTTTGGGAAATAAAAATTCTTAATTTAAAACAATTTAAATTGCTTTTTATAATAATATTCTTAAAACAATCTTCTATATTCATTCTAATTCGGATGACACTAAATATAAAAAACACCATTCATTATATGCTTTTGCAAAATATTAGTAAATAAATAAAATCACAGTTCCGAACGTAGCTAGTAACCTAAAATTGTTACTTCAAAGATTCTACTTTTTATAGCATGTACTAATCCTCTACTCTGTGAAACCCAAGAAATAATAGGAACACCTATAATGGACATTTTTTTAAAAAAATTTAACCATATTAAATAAATATGCGATTTTGGGCTAATAAATCATGTAAACAGAATTAAAAAAAAATTCGTGAAATAGAATTGTGAAACATTTAGCGCACAGATCACGCGAATAAATCATTTTTGGATTAGGAAATGAAATCTACCGAAATTAAAGATAATACAAAAGTAACCACGTACAACAGTATCCAAACGGAATGTTCCCTTGATATTTCCCATTAGGACCAAATTTCAATCATTATTACATATGTAAATTTTGAAAAGAAAATATTAAACATAAAAGAGTTAATATAAATATAATGATTTTTTTATAGAAGTAACTTTTGTGAATGGAGCTGGACCAGCAAAACAAAGTTATATTAACGTCTTACTGTGCAACACGAAGGCCATTTTGACAGACCTCGTAATTTTGAATCTCGGTCGAGTGATGAGGACGACACCTGAGTTAGAGCGCCCCCCATACCACACCAAAATGGAGACATTGAACCTCGACCCAGTCTATACGGCGGGTCTTCAGTGGCAACAAGACTCGAACTCGCGACCTTCCGGCCACGAGTTCGTTCGCGTGTTCGTATTATATATATATATATATATATATATATATATATATATATATTACTTAGAAAAAATTAGGGCCCTAAGTGGTTACTTGCATCCGGGCTCCTTTATAGAGAAGGCTGGCTCTGCTCTAAAGTAGATTTCCACAAAACCCCCATTTTTAGTGGATAAAATCAACATCTACTCAACAGCCAAGTACTGGTCTTAATGATCGAAGGTAAATAGTTCCTTCATAAAAGATAAATTACATGTGCTTTTTTTTCTCCTTAATTTTCTATATTTTCTCCACTTTGAAATAAACATTTTTTTCCATGCTATTATTTTTCCAAATTTCCTTTATTCCATTTCCTGATGATTATGTTCTGACAGGTGTCATGATGAAAGAAAATGGTATCACAGAATCATACAAGCCTCTTCTACAACAGTTGAGAGAGATATTCTGTTTGTTTCCAAGTGCAATCCGAGCTCGAAACAGGAAACCCCTTGTTCTTAGAGGGTCCAGTTTACAACCAGCTTTAAGACTATTTATATGACAACTGACTCCTCTTTTTTCCCCGTAATCACGTAAAAAATCTTTTACTGCCCACCAACCCATGGTTCACATACATAAAAACTGGCGGACATTCTAGTTATACAAAGAAACTGCTTTTTTTACGCTGTAAGACTTAATAGAAAAATTTTAATTTGAAAAAATAATAAAAATTAACATTTTTCTTACAATTTTACTGAAATATGGTTATTTTAGACAAAAAAAAAAAGCCTCCCTCAAAATTTGTTTTAAATAAATTTAAATGAGTTACAGTGGAAATTTATCTGCAGAGAATTCACCCGCATTGCACTGTGCGAGTTGGATTTCCAATGCTTTTTTCACTCCCAAGATTTTGAAATTTGAGGGAGCGTATCTTAAAATATCTAGAAAAAACTCTAGGCTGCCCAGTGAGTACTTGCTATTCTAGAATGAAGCTATGTGGTTTAGCTTTTCTCCCTGATATTATGGAACATTAAAATAATTTAAATTCAAGATTACAAAGAAAGGATTTTTTTTTTGTATCCTAGTTGGTCAAATTTCTTCTTTTGCGGACAAACATTTGCTTTTTTGTCTTGATTCTGGAGAAAAAAAATTAAAATATTTTATATGAATGACCCTCAGACCAATATCTACCAAAGTTAAAAGTGCTCCGAGCTGTGATGGATTTAAAAATTTAATGTCTATTTTTTTGCAGGATTCTTTCATAGGTGTGATGATTTTGAAAATGATAAAATATCTAGATCTTTCCACAAGCACTTTTTCAATTTCTCTGCAAAATGTTAATTGTTACCAACCTAAAATCCAAATCAAAATTATTGTATACAGCTCCATACTGCACTGAAATGCAAATATATGGAATTATATTGAATTTGGAAATTTGTATTAACAAGCAATTTTTCAAATTTACGCGATTTGTCTGTCAGAAATTGTTGTAGATTTAAATCAACATACGTTTGTGAACAAATGTTTTTTCTATTATGAAAAAAATAACCCACAAAATCAAAATATCATTCAAAATTATCTGGATTGATTAAAAATTAAAATTTAAGTTTGTGCTTTGTTCTCATTTATTTATTTTTTCAATTTCTAACTACTTAGACTTGCATTACAATTATGCTCTTTTTGCGTAAAAATTACATAATAACCCTATAAGTAATATTTTTTCACCTTTTCTTTTGTTCGAAAAGTTGAAAGAGGCACGCTTAATTATTTTTCATTTGAAAGTGGCACACTTGATTATTTTTCATCTGAAAGTGGCACTCTTCCCAAAAAGGTTGACCACCCCTGGTGTAATGTGATTTAAATTATTCTCTTTCCTGAAATATTTCAGAACAGTTCTTTATTTCCAATTCAGCTCAATAGTTTTATTTAAAAACGTTTTAAGACATGTAACAAAACAATCTTATATAAATTTAATAAAGTACAGTGGCATAACTACCAATGGGCTAGGTGGTGCCGTGCACCGGGCCCTCGCGCCTTGACCACCAAGCAAGTCGAACTTGCGATAATTTCTCCCATAAATGAGATATAAATATAAAAGATTGTTACATAGCTCTGGGTATTGTTAGTATATATATTGGGACACATGTGCGGCAGAATGTTTATTTGAAAATGGACAAACAGTCATTTTGGTGGTCGCATACATTTCTCCGAATCGAACAGTTAAAAAATTAAAGATTTCCTGCATTTTGCACTTTTACCGTATACCAAAGGTGGTTCTGCTCTTTTTTTTTTTTTTTTAAATTATCACTCGCTTCCCATGATTTTGAGTGGTGATTTTTAACGTTAACTTCAGTTTGCCAGAAGCTGAGCCGCTCATAGTTTTCTGAAAGATGAAAAGCACGAAATGAACACAAATCGAAATATTTCGACAACTAACAGTGGTACTGTTATAGACGCCGCTTTTTAACGATTTTTAAATACTTTGAAATCACCAGTATATGTGTCATACTTTAGTTTTCATAAATCTATTGTCTCTGCTCTTCCCCAAATTGAATAAGAATAAATATTTTTGTTAAAAAACTGCATTACTCCTTGCTTTAATTAAATAAAATTTTCATTCAAGATATATAATTATTCGAAAAAAAATTATTTCCAGTCATACCCGATTCATTTCTTTCAGGATTAAAGTCACTATTGCGTATTTATCACAATAACAAGTCAGATGTTACACATCATATGCGACTACTGTAAGACTCGTTTCTTTTTATTTCAGCTTATTTCAGTTTAAGCTTCGTTCATATTATTTTGTATTTTATTGGTTTGAGATTCTAAGTTTTTCATTTGTCTATTTTTCTGACTTATTTGTTTTTGTTATTTCATTATTTTGTTTTATTTACTTTTTATTTTATTTATCTTATTTTGTTTGTTTTATTTACTTCTGTAAGCCCAGGGTGATACTTTTGTTTTACGCGGGTATTATTTTATATGTCTTCAATAAAAAAAAATGACTTCTAGCGCTCTTATTGGTGTGGAGTGCGACGTTAATAATCAATAAAGTACAATATCTTAAATTATTTTCATTCGGAATAAAATAAGTTCAATTTGAATTGTCGAATTCTCATTGATTGATTATTTATTAACATCGTACGTACACGTGAAACGATGCTATGGCGACTGACAGAAGTAATGAAAATTCAATTTGAGGTCAAATTAAACTAACCCAAGTATTACAACCTAGCAACTTGAATATTTTGAGTCTTAAAGGATTTAATGTGTGTATATCAGCTCATAAATACCACCTAGTTGTCAATAATTCAGGTGAAATATTTTTTTTCCAGAGATTTCTAATCCAATAGAGATGATGGACAAATCTGAAAGCCTTGTATCATATTATTTATCAAGTAATGGTTAATAATTTTTAATTTACTAAAATTTCTTTCACCTAAAACAGGTAAAGTCAAAACAATACTTTTTAAAAAGTATTCCTAAAGCAAAATTTAGAAAACTGGGAATGACAGCATTTTTAATCATAATTTCTAATATCTCCATGGCGCGTCTATAAATGTATTCTCAGTATTTTTTACTTAAGTCATATGAAAATAAAACCATAAAGCACTCGCAAAGCCTGGGACTCAACGCAAGGGGATTTTTACAAGCGATTTATTACTTTCTTTATGTAAGCGAAGGAGGATGTGGACAGGGGAACCTTTTCAGAAGTGACCCCCGCCTGAGAAATTTAACAGCTTCCCAAAATAACTATCAGTTGGAAGTGACACAGGAATGAGGGCCTGGTCTTTCCATCATCTGTAAGGTCATTGTATAATTTGCGGGACTGGACAATTCAAGGGAAATTCCTGAATGCATCGTAAAATCGGCGCCTAAATGGGATATTTCCTCCTCTCAAATGTTTTTATTAGCGCGTTTTTCACGTAGTGTAAAAAAAGCGCTATTAGGACGCAAATTTCGTCTTCGTTCCATATTTTGTCGTACCTTTTTCTCAGCCAATAAGCAACCAATTGACCTCGGGTTTTCGGCATTGGGTCGCATTTGTGCCCTAGATGAGCCAAATTATATTTAAATTAAATAATTTTTAAATTTTTTTAAGGTAAAGTACACTACTTTCTGTTAGTAAAAAGTTCATTAGTTTCATTATTGTAAAAAACAAAATGTGAAAAGCGCGCTGAAATTACTTGGCCATGCCAATGATTGATATCTTGTTTTTTTTAAATCCAGTAACACTTTTTTTTCTGAATTGAAGCTGTTTTTCTAGTGTTCTAGGATTTGGCAATTAAAAATAATAGGGAAAGGTTAGCCTGGATTATTTGAAGATCATACACCTGTATTATTAATTAAAATATTTATTTTTATCTATATTGAGAAGCACTGAAGCAATGGAATCTAATAACATCGGTTTTTAATTTTCCTGGTGATAATTAGTGCTCTAAAGTGATATCAAGTGTTGATGCTTTTAGCAAGCTCCGATACAGACTTTTAAGCATTGCCAAACACAATTCTTTTGGCATAATAACTGGCATTTTCTGGCATATAAAACTGGAAATTTTCTTTTAAAAATAAAAGAGTAATGTCTGCATAGTTGTTCTTTTAGCGTGTATACTTAAATGCATACAAATTTCTAATATTTGAATTCCTCTTACTGCTTTAAAAACAGTCTTCAAAGACTGTTTGAAAATTCCTAATGCAAAATTATGCCAAAACTAATATTAAAAATTAATATTTTTGATGCATTCTTTAAAAAGAAAAAAAATTATTTTCGGACTATTTAACATAGCGGAGGAATTGTGGTAACACTAATTTCCAACACTCACACAATTACGTCATGGCTTGTGACGTAAGCAAAAGTACTAAGTTGTAATAAACGACGGCCCCCATTTAAAAGAAACTCGCTTTATTTGGCTATCTTGGCGCATTTTCTTAAGTTTACAGTACCGAGAGCGCGCATCAAGGGGATCATTTCTTGGTCAGACCTCGTGTGTTAAGTGTCGATACGTTCAGTCCTCGTGTGGTAAGTAGTAGGTAAGAGGTATAGCGCGTGTTTTCTCTGAAATAGTTTTTGGGTCTTTCTTAAGCATGGCATCGGCAATGAGCAATGCAGTAATTAAATTTCAACTTTTTTTAAATCAAAATTTAACGTGGGGTTTTTCAAATAAAAAAAAGTATGGGTAAGCCTGGTATTGCTAACCAGTACTTTTTTTTTCTCATTGTTTAGGGAACAAGACATTTTTCGAAATTTTTTAATGGAGAGTGGCTTGTTGAAAGATAAATTAAATTGTGCAAAATGCAGGGAACCATGCAGCTTAATTAAGAGAAAAAAATCCTCAAATGGAAGCATTTGGAGGTGTAAAAAGTGCCGAGGAGAAAAATCGCTAAGGATAGGTTCTTGGTTCTCCTGCAGCAAATTAAATTTGCAGGAAATTATACTTTTAACATGGCACTTAATTTCAGGAACAAAAACTTGCGATATTGAGCGGGATTTGGGCTTTTCTTCTGCAACTTCAGCGGACTGGCGTCAATTCGTACGTGAACACGTTTTAGATCATGTAGAATTGACATCAAGCAAAATTGGTGGGGTAGGAAAAGTTGTAGAGGTAGATGAATCCAAATTTGGTAAGAGAAAATATCATAGAGGGCATTATGGTAGAAGGTCAGTGGGTATTTGGGGGTGTTGAGCGGCGAATCGGGAAAACTGTTTTTGGTGGCTGTTCCCGATCGCACTCAACGAACTTTAATTGAAATAATAAAAGAATGGATAGAGCCAGGCACCACAATTATTTCGGATTGTTGGAGAGGTTACAATCACGATGTGTTGACCACAGAAGGATTTGACCATCTAACAGTCAATCATACCGTTAACTTTGTTGACCCAGATACGGGTGCGCACACAAATACCATTGAAAGCACGTGGAGGCACGTAAAATCAAGATTTCCAGAATATAACAGGCAAAATGATGCCTCTTTTTATTTGGCAATGTATATGTTCGAAAAAAGTTGCCATTCTAAAAACATTGATATGTTCAACGCATTTGTTGAAATAATAAGGGAAATAGATTGGGAAAATTTTAAGTACCAAATTTAGAGGGTTTTCTTTTATTAGAGATTGCCGACATTTTCTTTCTCTTATATTTGTGATAAAAAGTGCTTGAAGGACAAAAAAAAATTTCAAAAAAGCAAAAAAATATTTAAAAAAAGCAAAAAAATATAAAAAAAAATTATAAAAAATAATAAAAAGAAAAAATGCTAAAAAAAAAAAAGCTAAAAAAATTGTCCTTAAATTTTCAATGCAGTAACATAAGTGTTTTCCTAATCAACCATTAAAAAAAGTTTTTTACGCAAACACTTATATTACACTACGTGGAGTGAGACATGTGAAACAGGGTCCTCGTCCCTCACTCTGGAAACTGTGTATTAAATATAATTGCACAGGCTAATGGTTTCACAACTTCCAATTTTTAGCTTTTGGAAAAAAGCATCATCAAGGGTCCCCTAAAATTCTTCCGGGGAAAACCAGATTTTTCGATACACGTGGTTTCCTCGGCAATCTGGATGTTAACCCTGTTTTCAAAACACGATCTTTGGCGCCCTTGGCGCCTCAATATATTTGCGCCAAATTGGATGGGTGGGCGATACTAAAGCTGTTCCTAAAAAATCAAGTAACCCCCGGCGTGGGGGCAGAGGAACTGGCTCCGAGGTGGCCGCGCAGGGCGGACGAACCGGGGAGAAATCGGGAGGAAGCGCAAGGAAGGAAAACGATCACCTAACAAAAAAAGAGGAGGCAACCAATATGAGCGGGCGGGCAGTGACAGTTCACTAAGAGTCCGTTTCGGCGCATTAGAGCATTTGGTGTTGTAGATGTATAAAATTAGTGTTTTTTGTAGTGTCTATGGAGGTTTAAGAGGCAAAGCCCACTTTGTAGTGGCATAAGCATACTTTAATTTAGGATGTGGATACGTAAATAATGTTTGTGCTTTTATTATGGGGTTATCGTGATTTTCGATGGTTCTAAAAACATTCCTGGATAACTTAGTGATGAAACTAGATATCGGCTCCATGTGTAAATCGTAGTGTATCACGTCGTTTCTAACGTACCAAGGTGCGTTAGTCATGACGCGAAGTATTTTATTTTGAACAATTTGAATTTTTTTCATGTGGGTGGGGGCTGCAGCTCCCCAAACAGGGGCTGCATAAGTAATCACTGGGCGCAAAATTTGCTTGTAAAGAATGACTTTATTTTCTAGGGAGAGAGGAGACTTTTTCCCGACCAGGGAAATAGCCAAATGAATTCTTCCCAGAATTTATCTGCGAGATAGTCGATGTGTTTTCTGAAGGTTAGTCTACTATCTAAGTGTAAGCCCAGGTACTTTACCACCGGAGCCACTGTATGTGGTCATCAAAAAGTGTGAGTTGGAAGGGAGGGTCGATGGCCCCCCACTTCCGGAATACTATTGCTTGAGATTTGTCAACATTAATTGCAATTCTCCAGTCTGTAAGCCAATTTTCTAAAGTATCTAGGAATCTTTGTATAGCTTTTAATGAGTAACTGAGCTGAGAACCCTGTGTTAACACCGCGGAGACATCCGCGAACAGGCAGGTACTAACTGTGGGGTGGTGTGGAAAATCGTGAGTGTAGATGTTGTACAAACACGGTGAAAGGGTACTACCCTGGGGCGTGCCGCTTTGGCAAGCACCAAAATTTGAATAGTCATTATTTACGCGAACACGAAAGGTTCTGTTTCGTAAATAATTATGTATAATTTTAATTAAATACCCAGGAAGTTGAGTTTAATTAATTTGTATGTGAGGCCATCATGCCACATCTTGTCGAATGCCTCTTGACATCAAGAAAGACACCGACAGTGTATAATTTGCTAGCGAAACCTTCATTAATAATGTTAGTAACTCGTATCAATTGGTGTAGCGTGGAATGGCCCTCCCTGAAACCATGTTGTTCAGGGGGAATGCAATCTATGGCTTTGCAGTGCGTTTGTATTCTCGTTAAAATTATTCGTTCAAAAATCTTAGCAGTGGCGTTTAATAAACTAATTGGTCTGTAGCCTTGTGGAAACGTGTTATTTTGCCCTAATTTAGGCAGCATGACTACATTTGCTTGCTTCCACGGTGTAGGAAAGTGATTTTTAATGAGGCATTGATTGTAAATCTTAGTAAGATGTGTGATAGCATTTAAAGTTAAGTATTTAAGAGCGATATTGGGAATTTGGTCTGGACCAGAAGCTTTTCTATTCTTCAGTTTCTTAATGATGCCTCGTACCTCAGAAGGAGAAGTGAGTGGAGGTGGTGTGTCTGTTGTGAAGTTGTCGAAATAGTCAAAGACTAAATTTTCGACTTCTTCGATCTTGTCATCACTATAAGGTTCGGCATTTTCCTGAAAAGTGACTTCAAGCGTCTCTTTGAAAGCCTCCGCCTTATCGAAATCTGAATATACAAACCCACTCGAACCATGGAGGGGTGGGATGGCAGTATGTTTTTTAGTGATCTTTTTATGTAAATGATAAGGAGAATTGTCCTGGGGATTTAAAGTAGATAAGAAATTTTTCCAGGTCCTGTTTTTATGTCGGTCGATTTCTATCCTGATCTGTCTAATGAGAGCATTTACTTCACGTTTGTATGGTGGATATCTGGTTTGATTCCAGAGTTTCCTAAATCTGTTCTTAGCCCTAATGAGCTCTCTTATGTTGTCAGGAAGGCGAAGGTGAGGTGTGTTAATTAATCTAGTGGAAGTGGAAGCAGAAAGAGCATTAGCAATCATACTGGTATAATTTTGAACGGCTGAGTCCAGATCATCTATCGTGGGGTTACCGGGTATGGTGTGATAAACTATATCTTGATATTTAGTCCAGTTTGTGGTTTTTAAAGTTCTGAGTATATTTCTGGTAACACATTAGTAGTAGCAATATCAAAGATAACTGGATCGTGATCACTGCTAAGAGTATTAATTGTAAAAACATTAGTGTGAGACAGATTAGCTGCAAAGCCGATGTCCAAAATGTTGCTAGTATGATAGGTGTTGAAATGAGTGGAGTGTCGGGAGCGATAATATTCAATGCAGACCCAAGGGCCCAATTGCATAGTATACTACCATTTGTACATGCCCTGCCTGGGTTCCAGTTCGGGTGTTTGGCGTTGAAATCACCGAATAGAAAGGCTTTGTTGTTATGGTTGAGAATTGCATCGAATTCCGTAGTATTAATGGAGCCGTGTGGAGGTCTATAGATACACGCCACAGTAATTTTGGTGTTGTTCCCTGCTTGTATGACCACCGATGTATTTTCAAAGGTGTTAGAGGTATTAATAATGGCGTGGTGTCTGATTGAATTTTTCACAAAGAGAGCAGTGCCCCCACCTCTGTGTGTTGTGCGGTCACTTCTGTGACAAGTGAAATTTGGAATGCTAACTCTGTCCGAAGGACGAAGATGTGTTTCTTGGATCCCGATTAAGTCAGGATGATAATCTAAAATGCAGTCTTTAAGTTCTTCCAAATTATTTTTCAAGCCATTAGCATTCCAGCTAAAAAACCTGAGAGAATTACTATTCGCGTGATTATTGAATTTTGGTTTTAAATTTTAGTTTGGAGGATGGACAACATTTGTCCCCACTGCGTCATCATCTGTGCCATCTGCGACATCAAACTAGCTGTGTTAACTGATTCTTGGTTCGTGTTCTTCTTAACTGCAGCCGAGTACAGTTGTTGGGGTGGTGTGGTGTTCTGGGTGCGTGCGCCGGTGTTCACCTGTCGGGCTGGTTTCTTTGTTTGATTCCTCTTGTTGTTTGTGTTGTTATGGGGATTCTTGGGCATCCTGAATAGTTTGCAGGGTGCGGCCCGCTGCAATTTGCGCATTTAGCTGGGGCCTTAATATTTTTCTTACAATCAGAGGTGAGATGACCCCCTGAGCATTTAAGACATCTAGGTGCTCTATTACAAAACTAGAGTGATGGTAAAACTCCTGGCATCTATAGCACTGAGGAGGCATTTTTGATTTATTTAGAGGCTCCGGCTTGACTCTAAAAAACCCTATGTGTGTTATGTTAAATATACCTGATTGTCAGGGTTTCTAGGAAGGGTTACCATTAACAATGGCATGTTGGCTTGTGTCTGCTTGTTTTTTAGCAGTGTGATGTGACTGGGATCGAACCCAAAGTCACGGAGTTCCTGCATTAGTTCTATTTGGTCAAAATCAGTGGGTAACCCTCTGATCACGCATTTAAGTTGTTTGTTATGGTCCATCTCAAATGTGTGGGACCGCAACTTGTTTTCCGCAATGTAAGATTGGAGCTGTCTGTGCTCAATAACTGACTTTGGGAAAATGCGGAGTTTCCCGTTTTCAAAGCGCCCTCGAGTGGAGTACCAGTATGTTTCCCTAGCTGGTCGAGGAGCTCGGTAGCGTTTCTGCCTGCGTCGATGACGATCGAGGCAACGCGTTTCTTATTGGTGACTAATATAAATTCACCCTCGTCTTCATTGGAAGGATCGTCGCCTTTAACGGCATCTTCAGACACGCCAAGAACGGCGGTGGAAGTGGCGTCCTTCTGTGTATTTTGTACTCCCGAGTCATCCTCGGAATTGTTCTCTTCCATAGCCGAAGTTTCTACTTCGGAAAGAGTGGAAGTGGGTGGGGGGAGCGGCTGCTCCGAACGTTGCTTTTTTCCCTGACCGCCCGGAGTAGGCGAACCGGTCGCACGCTTGGTCTGTCTAAGCTTGTTAGGCTTAGTAGGCACAGTAGCAGTGGGAACACGCGCTTGATTTAGCTGCTCAAGCTTTGAAAATTGTTCCTTAAACTCTTTACATAAGAGTTTGTTTGACTTTCTCGAGCACTTATAGGCTATCCATTGGGCCTCGTTTATAACCCTAAGTCTCTCAGGAGTGTTGTTGTCAGGCTGTTGGAGTGTGTCGATAATCTCCTCGAGGGAGTCGCACAATTCCTCGCAATCAGCGCTAGATTTGCAATTATTTAATCGAGTGTTTGCTCTAATCGCGTCGAAACAAAAAGGCTCATAAGTAAACATATCACTTACCTTTGCCGACGCATCATCTGTCCTGGTTACGGACATATCCAAGGAGTAATCCAATTAGCTGTCTAAAAGACAAGGAGTGCACGTGTAACACGAACACAGAATCACAATATTGTGTAAACTCCGAAAAATCGGAGAAACACAAAAAATAAACGTAATCGATGAACACTGAAGTAATGTAGATCAGGAACCAGGCCGTAAAATCACCGAAAAACCATACACCAGCTCGATGGAGATAGATGAAGGGCAATCTGCTTGTGAAGAAAGGGGCACGGACGAGGACAGAGAATCCGCGTGTGGAACTATCAACGACAGGAAGCAAAAA